>JAVYIG010011879.1:0-57420 GCA_035222895.1 Strongylocentrotus droebachiensis | reverse complement strand
AGTTTGAATTCAGTCAAAATCATCTCTTCTTCTGGGATAAGGTGAGCTAAAATTGAGATTAATTGGTCCATGTTAATATATATACATATATTCCCTATTTTGTCTCATTGAATTTTATCTGCACTCGGTCTGTTATCAAATGAGGCCTAATCATTTTATCGTATTTTCAATTCATCACTTAGACCTGCTAAACATGCATGAAAATGGAAATATTCAAATGTAGCAAAGAAATTTATAGATTGGCACTCTACAGTTTGGTCTCATATTGAAGATCGTAGACTACATTTTGTTTCATTCTTGACCCTTTGTCAGTGAAAAATTTCTAATTCTACTTTGATATAATTTCAGATCTAGGTTTCACTATCCCTAATGAATAAAAGACATGGGAATGTATGGGAGTGTCGACAGGTACCTTTTTTTTCTTTCTGATAAGAAAGTTTAATTTTCTGTGTGTTATTGTTTCTAGATCGAGCGATCCAACTACTTCCTCACTTCAATGGTAGAGATCTTCAAGAAAGGCGAGCCTGTTGAGGGTCGCCTGGTCAGTTCATGTTGACCAATCCAGTAAACGACGGTGGTCAATGGGACATGCTGGTCAATCTGGTCAACAAGTATGGTGTGATGCCCAAGAAATGCTTCCCGGAGGCCCACTCCTCGGGGGCATCACGCAGGCTCAATATAATTCTCACTACCAAGGTATCACATGCCCTAACAGTTTTTCTCAAATAGTAATATTGAGGGGTCAGTGACACAAAGACGTAACTCCATTTTGGCCATTTTGAGAAAAAGTGGTTTAAAGATAGAAGTCCACTTGGGCCTTAAGGAGTTAAGTCTATGTTTTCACTAGCCATTGACTTCAATGGGGTGTTGGTAGAGTTAGGTCTTTGTGTTTCCTGGAAAGCCACATTTTTCTGAACATTTTGATATCAAATACTCATTTTAGCAAAATATGGAGTTACGTCTTTGTGTCACCCAACCCTCAATATCTTGAATGTAAACTTTTTTTGAGCTTTTTTCTTGTAATGCATACTTTAGATAATGACTTTATAGTCACATTTGTAAAGTGATTAATACTACTTTTATATTAAAGTGCTTGATATTGTAATTATTATTACCCTAGTCATTGGATTCGATTGCAAAATCACACGTGATAGTACCACAGGAATTGTTTTAAATGTAAATGGATGGTAAGGGCTATTTTTTGAGGGGGGAGGGGGACGAGAGCTGTGCTCAAGAATGGCCTTGATGCATATCCTCCAATTTATTGGGAATATGGTACTCACATCTGTATTGCAGTACTTTCCTTCTTGTGCAATTTTCTACTGTTTTTTTTTTTTGTGTGTGTGATTTATGTTGTGGTTATTGTTTTATAGTGGTTTATTATTCCTTCATATTTGAACAATCCGACTAGTTTTATCTAGCCTTAGTCTTCATTTATATATGCTCAGTTTTCATCCGTATGTAAACTCTCTCATTTTATGACAGTTGCGTGATTATGCCAAGGCGCTGCGTGATATGGTGGAGAAGAAAGCATCAGACGCAGACATTGAGGCCAAGATCAAGGAACAGCTGTCAGAGGTAAGCTCAATTATTATTATTGCTATTATTTATTCGGCAAAAACAAAGAAAATCATTGAATACAAAACGGGAGTACATTTGGAAAAGAGTCACATGCCCTGTTCCCTTTTCTCACCAAAGAACCAGTAAACAGGGTTGAAAGGCGACAGGCTTTTGTCTTTAATAATTCAGGCTCTGACGTGTCTGTCAGCTTCAGGCTATTCCTGTAGACTGTTTCTCAAAACCATTGTAAGTACAGGGGTGTTTCACAAAGATCCTAAGTTGGACTTATTTCTAAGTTTGACTTAACAATTATGGAAAGCCATCAGCATCATTGAAAATATTTTTTAAAAGTTATTTTAAAAGGCATAAAATGTTGATTCAAATCAATCTTATTTTCTCTTAATATGAAAGATGTCATGTTCTTGATGTGGAATTTATGAAAAGTCTAAAATACTTCAATTTTTGCTTTTGAATATATTTTATTTTAAGGCTACAAATGGCTCTCCATGAATTTTAAGTCCAACTTAGATTTAAGTTTGACTTAGAATCTTTGTGAAACACCCCCGAAAATCCATTGAAACAAGTGTATAAAATTCATTACGTATTGCAATGAGATGTTGAAGAACTGGTACTTATGACGGTTTGGTGAAACAATGCCCGGGCTTCGTATTTTGCGGCACATACAGAGCTCCAACATGTAGGAATCGCTCTTCAGACTACCTGAGTAGTAATCAGCAGTTATCCCTGACTGTATTGGGTACCAATATATACCTTCAGACAAATTGAAGTGATTGACCATTCAGTAATTCACTGTTTTCAATACAGAACCAAGGTTAGGAATCCCCGATTATGCTTCAGTTAAGATATTGTCAATCATGCAAGACCCTGAACATTTCCATTGAAGCCTCTGATTGGTATTGTTGAAACTGATTGCAGCTCATGTAGTATTACAATATGAAGTAGCTAAGCATTGCTTTATTTGGATATGCATTGAAACCAACTTTTATGCTTTGCTTTTTGATCTGATGCTTTTGATCTACATTTTTGTTGCTGTGTTTACAGGTAACAAAATTACCTGTGTGTTGCAAATTTAAATTCATTGCATTTGATCATGAAGTTTATGTTTGATGAGATCCATTTTGGAATTGGTATTTGCTAAGAGGCAATAAGGTGTTTCATTATGTTTGCTTGAGGTACACAACAATCATGTTTTGTATTGTGCACTGGTTAGGAAGATCAAAGTCCATAGTTAAATTCCTTTCCAGTTTCCCCACTTCCTAACCAGAAATGTTGTACATTATCATAATACATGTGTAGTCACTGAATTTAAATCTCAAACCCTCTCTTAAAGTTTTCAAATATATTGTAAATGTTGCTAGAGTTAGAAACCAAAACAATGATTAGGCATCCCGCTAATTTATTTGTGAGAAGGTGCTCTTTTCATTCCAATATAGCTTGACTAATCAAGTGAAAGGAAAGGATAAGTGCTTAATTGTCGCATTTATATTGATTTTGATAGCAGAGTGTCATATATCTCACTATCTGTATGGTGTTACACTGCTGTTATATAACCATGTTGCTAATTGACTATCTCAAATAGTGGTTGTCATCTCAGAAATAATGTGCATGCACTCTCCTTTCTCTTCTTTTACTTTTCTTCTTCTTTCTTCTTCTTCTTCTTCTTCTTCTTCTTCTTCTTCTTCTTCTTCTTCTTCTTCTTCTTCTTCTTCTTCTTCTTCTTCTTCTTCTTCTTCTTCTTCTTCTTCTTCTTCTTCTTCTTCTTCTTCTTCTTCTTCTTCTTCTTCTTCTTCTTCTTCTTCTTCTTCTTCTTCTTCTTCTTCTTCTTCTTCTTCTCTCCTCCTGCTCTTTTTCCTTCTCCCCGTACCCGTTCTTCTTCTTATTATCCTCCTTCTTCATCTCCTTCTCCCCATCCTCATTCTTCTTCTTCTCCTTCTCCTCCATTTCCTCTTCTTCCCGCTCTTCCTTCTTCCTGAAATAGGTCTTTCGGGTGACGAGTATCTGTCTAGGAATCCCACCTACGACCTTCACCTGGGAGTACTATGACAAGACCAAGACCTATCAAACTGTTGGACCAATCACACCTAAAGACTTCTACCTGGAACATGTCAAGCCTGTTTTCAATATGGATGATAAGGTAGCTTAAAGCCTCGGTCACAAATGCCATTACGAACTGCTATGAACGCGGTACAAACAATTTTCAGACAATGGAAATTCGGGAAGACAATGGAAAAACGGACCTTTGTGACCGTAGCATAACTGTAACAAAACCATCTTAAGTTCGACATCATTCCGTTGAAATGCGTGTAAACTTTAATACATGCCTTTCAATGGAATGTCAGCGAACGTATACTTATGATGCACCAAGGCACTACTTAATCACTTGTAAAAGCATATTTCTTTTTAAAAATAGCCACATCCCTACCCCTAAACCTAACCCTGCCTAAGAGAGCACATAGTACCGTATGTAAATGGATGCAAATTAGCTACCTTAGCTGTAGTCTGTTGCACATGGCTATCTTTAGAAACATGTATGCCTGTATGACTCTTTAAATAATGCCTACCGCACCAAAACCAAAATTGATAAGAGCCCTGACTGAAACCGCTATCTGGTCACTTTTTATTTTGTTGTACGGTAATCTCTTTGTGGGTTTCTACAAACAACGTTTTGTTTTAGGGGTGATAATTATTGTATTACCCATAGCAGTTCAGGGTTATAATTATTTGTGTTTTCCACTCTTTCAAGATTAGAAAAATAGAAAATACATATTAAATGAAACGGTTCGATGAACATTTTAGAAATGTATGGGTTTTTTTAATTAAAAAGTGGGGGGGGGGGGGGGGGTATCCATAATAAATGAACTATCATATTCAGCACTAGATTCATGCATATGTAGTGTTCACTGATCATGCCTTGAGATCCCTACCTCATTTACACTGAGTATCGACTAAATTTGAAATTGATTTAAAGCCTTTCTTACTTATGCTTCTCAGGTATGCATAGTGAACGACCCCCGACATAAGAAGTATGAAGAGATGTACACCGTAGAGTACCTAGGCAACATGGTCGGCGGTCAAAAGACGCTCTACAACAACCAACCCATAGATGTACTCAAATCTACTACCCTCAAATCAATACAGAATGGAGAGGTAAGGGAACAACCCAGATCATCATGTTTCATTTTATTTCCAGGAACATAAAGGAGTATAACATTAACCGAGAATACTATACAAGAAAACAAAGTACAATAATAAATACAATAAGAGAAAAAAAAACCTCGTCAACTAACGCCTTGGGAAATTTCCCACAAGACCTTTGGGAAATATAAGAAATTATCATTGTAATTCAGTTGCATGTATTTCTTTCATAAAACTGGTGTTAGTTTACCAAAATTTTCAACTCTTTTGTTGTGTTATCATTATTAAATGGGATAATCTGCAGTGAAAATACATCAGATAAAAGACTTTTTAATTCTATGTAAGGAATTTTCATATTTCTGAGTGTCCAGCAGATTCACATTGGTATTTTCTAAAAAAGACTCTGTGGCTTGCCTGTAAATCTAATCTTTGAATTTATTAAATGATCTGATATCGGGTGTAATAGACCAGTTTACGGTTAGCACATGGCTGCAATGACCCCGCATATCCACAGATATTCAAAACATGAAGAACCAATTTGTATATTTTGAAATAATCACTCCTAAAGCGATGAAGGTGCTACATTTAAATAGCCTTTGTTTCCCCTTTTCAAAGAATACTTCCACCTGTGTATCATGGAGTGCACTGCTTGTGCATAAATAAAGAATGAAATAAAGATTGTATTTCAAACTTTGTTCTGCGATGACCTTTATCTGCTCATGCTCAGACTGCAACAGTGAACTGGCTTATCATGAATGATGGCATATTCCTCAACCCCCCCCCCCCCCCCCCCCACTTCCTCCCTCCCTCCCCTTTAGTGTATGTTATCATCATTCTCTCTTTCATATTTCAGCCTGTCTGGTTTGGATGTGATGTTGGTAAATTTAGCACAAGAAAGACTGGCATGCTAGACATAAAAAGGTGAGATCCTCGTCATTTTCCTATAATTCTGTATTTATCAGTGAATATCTTTCATGACAAATACTTTGAAAGATGCTTTAAGGGGAGTGTAGCATCACAAGACTATGTGTCTTCCCGTGGCCTGAATCAGGCCAATCGGGTATAATACAACTATGAATGATGCGACACCAGTATTTGCCATGCTACACCCCCTTTAATCATAATTGATACAGAATGATTTACAAATGAATGCGGAGAAAAAAATATAGTTCAAGTTTGCAATAGTGAAATTCAGGTTTGGTTTTAGTATGTCCTTGTAAGTTTTTAAAAAAATTAAAAATAAAGAGGGCTTAGCCCAATGTCTCTACAAAAATTAGTCCTTGCTGTGGAAAGAAAAATATACAGGAACTTTCATAACAGTTTTGGCAGTTTATATTTACTTTTCTTCATCTGCAAATTTGTAAACCACAAAATCAATTTTACAATGCATCCTTGTGAAACAATTTGTTTTTATTTTATAGATGTGATGAAGCATCTTCATATTCATCATTTTCCTTGACATTTTTTGTTTTTTTAACTTAGATTATAAGTAGGTGTTAAAAATTATTTTGAAAACAAATTGTCCTTGAAAAAAAAATGTTTTATTTAATTTGATCAAGCATCTTTAACATCATTAAATTTTTCCTTGATTTTTAAGCGTGGATTACGAGTTGGTGTTTGGTATCCAGAGCTTACAGCTAGACAAGGCAGAAAGACTGCAGTTTGGAGAGTCATTAATGACCCATGCTATGGTCTTCACAGGCGTAGGAACGGATGTGAGTTTGTTGAGTTACTTTGGGTCTTTTGCCACACATGTGTTTTGTCATTGTTATCTTTGCCATTGTCAATATCATGTTTATCATATTCGTCATCATCACCACTGGTCTAATCTTGTATCACATTTTACCTTATCATCATCATGATTACTGTATTATCATCATCATCATATTCATTATCATCATGACTGGTCTAATCTTGTATCACTTTTACCTTTAATTATCATCATCATGATCACTGTTTTATCATCATTTTCATCATCACCATTATTGCCATATCATCATCATCACTATCGTCATCTGCATCATCATCATCATCACCACCAATATCATCCCCACCAATATCATCCCCCATAATCATCATCATCATATTTATCATTATCACCATTGTTCTAATCTTGTATCACTTTTTACCATATCATCATCACCACCATATTTGTTGTCATCATCTTCACCACCAACATCCCCCATAATCATCATCATCATCAATAGTCAGTATTATTTGTCATCATGTCGTCGTCATCATCATTCTCCTCCTCCTCATTTTAACCACCACCACCACAATTACCATCATTATAATCACTAGATGATCATTAATTCCTCATATTTCTTCTTGTTCCCCTAGGGTGCTGAAACTGAGACCAAAACAACAAAATGGAGGGTTGAGAACTCCTGGGGTGAGGATGTGGGAGAGAAAGGTAAGATAAAGCCCAGCACAGCTCCAATAATCTAGAAAACCAGAGCTGCTGAGATTGACATTAGCATTTGCCAGTTTTCCAACATTTCTTCAGGTACTTACAGAGAAGATTGAGTTCTGGGAAGAGGTGAAAAAAATAATTTGTGAGCGTTATCATCGTGGAAGAACATCAGATAAAAAATGTTTCCTGAGAAGCATGGCTCTTCAAATGCCTTAATATTCTAAATATGGCATGTGACAGTATAAAAATCAGGAAAGATTTTTATGCCACATGTTCGTGTGGTCCCATATACATATTTCTGTGTACCGTGTTTGTAACTTTACCAAGACTTGGCCGAATTTCTTATCATTTTGATGATTCCACTTGCTTCTTTCACAATGCAATCGCATGACCAGAACTCAACTTTATCTTTAATAAATGTACTTCAGTGACACCAACAAGATCGACACCAGACCAAAAAGTGACCACACTAAAATTTAGAGTGCCTTCAATGGCCAAGAATCTGTCATCCAGTGGCCAAGATGTTATTAGTTTTTCATGTCACATATTTTTGTTATTCACCAAGGTGCTGTAATTATTATAAAATTTCCACTTTTTTCATATTCTCAGGCTATCTGGTGATGGCAGACGAGTGGTTCTCAGAGTTCGTCTATGAAGTGGTGGTCGACAAGTCCTACGTTCCAGCTGAAGTCCTTGCGGTCCAGACGAAGGAACCTGTCGTTCTACCTCCCTGGGATCCTATGGGATCTCTCGCAGAGGCTGGCTCGTCCAAGCTCTGAACCTAGCCTAGCCGTAGACGTAGGGAAGAAGCGATAGGATAGACTATCAAATCCATTCTAATAGAAATAGTGATGTTATATTCCGTGTGTTACAAAATTAGGAAGACATATGAATATGCATCTTTTTCATATAAGTTGTTACCCACTGAGTAGGACTATTCCGATCTAATCATAAACAGAGAGACATGCATGATAAGCAAAATTTAGACTTGTACTTTTTCTACCGGTAATAGAATATATTGTCCTCGGTATGTACCACATTAAGGAAGATGAATAGTTTGTATTATGTATCCATGTATACTGTTGCATAGAATTACTTACACATTGAGAATGGCTATCCCGATCTTATTCTAAACAGGGAGGCATAGACATGGTTAAAATCTTAAGAATGACAGAGTCTTGCATTTGGTACTTGAAGATGACTCACTTAAAGCTATGAAGTTCCAAATGGATAAAAGCTTTGTATAATTTCCAATCTACTTATAAACATTAAACGAAGACTGCATATTTATATAATATGCAATATATCTGAACTTATCTTCAATTTTTAACAAGATGGTAATATATTCCAATGTCTTTTCACATATATGAGAAGTGTTGTCTCATATGGTATTTCTTGTCGGTAGGCCTATCATTTAAGTAATGTAATCTTTGTGGTACCTAAGGAAGGTCTATTTCCAGGAGTATATGTATACAATTTGGTAATATATTCATTTTATATCTACATTTCATGAAGTGATGATGTATATCCCATTTTGATGACCATGTTTGACTATTATATTACTCTGTGTCTTTAAAATTTGTGGTGTTATTACCGTAATGTACTTGTTTGGTAAATACTGGGGTGGTGGGTTTCTTCTTCTTCTAAAATTGGTCATATGATAATGGAATGTGTAGCTGTGGGCTTGTAGAATTATTACATTTTAATAATAGACTCTGTCACTCATAGGTCTCAAGGTGTTTAAAAACTAAAAAGGCTTGTACTGGTATTCATAAAAGCAGATTTAACTAAACAAAGCACAAAAGGTCACAAGCCATAAGAATACATGTAGTTCTGTTTATTATATCAATTCGCCAACTCACAAGAATCGTTTGTTCAGATAGCAATATCATATTCCCATTTTGAAAATTAAAAGCATTCAGTGATTGTAGTATTAAAACGTTAACAGTTTTGTATGTATTTTAGACCATTCCTTGATGTAGTAAGTTGATAATACTGTGTTCAACTAGAATTCATTGGTATATGAAGTAGTAGTATAGATGAACTACATAATTATAGTTCTTACTATTTTCTAAAACATTACATTGTAGTATGGTATGAAAGATGTGACGTCTAGATTTTTAACTTTGACTACGTTGTGGTATATGAATGCAATAATTTACCTCTTGCCTTGGGGGGAAACCACAAATAGAATCTGTCCGTAGTACATGTTTCTGATCAGAATGAATTGAAGTTCAGTATTTAAAGTAGTCACCCAAAGAAAATTCACAACAACTGATGATTATGGACAAATAATTTCTAGATGGAAAGATTTTCTCTTGCAAAACACAAAGAATTTGCTGAAAAATCATATAGATACACATGTATCGTGGCAAGGCGTAAAATGCAATTGTGTGTCTAGCTGTGTCTCACATGTGACGTCACGAATCTTGAGGCTCAACGAAGGACCGCTGAAGGCAGAAAATCTGGATCTCAAAATTAATATTTTTGAGAGATGAATCCTGCGGGCCCCAAACATATTTTGAAGAGGGAAATTGTAATATTTGATCAGTAAGGCTTCCCCTTCGCAATGATATGATTTTTGCATTAATTAAAAACACTTGATTCTTCGGGTGACTACTTTAAGAATGCATACATTTAGGATAAAGGCTTAATTGTGGGACTGGGATTTTATGTGTCTGGGCTGAAGTGAACATTTTTCTCTAATCTTTTCAACAACAGTGTTACATTTCTGAAATCCAAGTAAAAAGTGTTTTTATTGAGTGTGAGTACAATTATGCAGCTACCTATAAAATGTTTCAAGCCAATGATTTAACATGTATGTGCCTTCTTCTCTCTCCCTGTGGTCTCTGTAAACTATATATTTTTAAAGATTTTGACACAATTCATAGTTTTATGTTTGATATGCCATGATCTATTGAAGGAGAAGTCCACCCTGTTTGATTACAACTTTAAAAAATACATAATCTTCTAATTTTAATCATATTTGCTCCAAAAAAATGTTCATGCATTTTCCCCCATTTTCTGCCTTCATTAAACCAACAAGATATCAGGGTCGACTTCCCTTTGATATGAAGGTAGTTTTTACACATTAATTGTACTAATAAGAAGTGACTAAAGCCAGCACTTTCCCACTAGCTACAATTGTTATATTCTTGCGACACTTACAGATATTTGGTGATTTGGGGGAACTAATATCATTATGACTTATTTCTGCAGTATTTATATTTTGAGGTTTGAAGTACCTTTGTTGTTCTCTCCATGGTTGTTCAAGCGATTGGTAAAGCGTGATATCATTTTCATCTTTCTCTCCAGTAATTTATCACTGCTTTCCTAAAATAACACTTTCCATTGCATTTAGACAATACTAAACATGTACTACCGTAATTTAGATAATGTAACTGTATATGTACATGTACAGATAGATGTACATGTATTATAGACAACCATATTTTTAAGTTTATTCTAACTAATGTCAAATAGAGCAGGATTTTAGATTGTGAGGAATTTGTATTAAAGTACATGTACATGTGAGATTGTTATTGGAATGATTTTCCTCCGGAATAAATCCAGTACAGATTCTACTATTTAGAGAAGTGATAGTGAGCAGTGTTTCTTCTTACTCTAGTCACTCTCTTTCCTCTGTTCTTTATTCTTGTTTCTCCGCCATCTCTCTCTCTCTGTCTCCCTCGCTCTCCCTACCTCTTCTTTTTCCCTCTGTCTCTCTCTTTCACTCTCTCAATTTAAGTTTTGCCAGAAAATTGTTTCTATCATCACTCTCAAAATATACAAGTATAAATAATGGTGCTTTCATGTATTCACAGCGCCAATTTATTTATGGGCCTTTTATTTTCATGGAATCCATAATCCATATTATAACAAGAGTTGATAAACAGATGACTGATTAAAACAAAAATGTATTGCACAATACAAACTTCAAAATCACTTTTAATAACAACTAATATAATGGAAAATGTTTTATAGAAGGAGAGTTTGGCCAACTCGGTAAGTATTGGGACACAATATGGGGAATACTACTTATTTGGGCAAGCACAAAACAAAAAGATTAGACTGCATGTTGTGACCAACTTAAAGTAAGTAGACCAAACTCTGCGTATAGATGGCTCTGACCGGTCATATGTGGATCAAATGTGTGAGATGAGTGAGGGAATAGTATGGAAAGTGTTCTTTCACACGGCCTACCCATTTTATCTTTCTCTCTTTTTCTAATGAAAGCAAGAAGTTCAGGTTTTATATTTCTCCAAAATAACATATATAGCAATATATACAGGGAACAGAATGGAATGTTTACAGTCCAAATAATTATTATACGATCTTTAATTGATTTAGTTGTGGCCTCTTAAGAAAGGTCATGTGTCTTAAAAATTCAATTAACTTTGATTTTCCAGACATAAATTCATGTCTAGGTTTAAGAGACAAATTATAAATTCACTTTAAATTATCACATAATTATCTATAACACAGAGTTTTAAATCTCTTGAAAATATCACTCAATTATAGGCACAGATGCGCAGCATCATAAACATGTACGATAAAAACTAACATGTACGGTACATGTATACAATTTGTTATCATTTGGATTCTTTTTTTGCTCAAAATCTGTAAAGAAAATATTAAATACTTAGATAAACTCCAGTTTGATAGTGTATGTTTGAAGAAAAAAAATACAAACATATTAATAATCCTTTATCAATATATGATTGATGACTTAACACACATAAATACAGATGAAAATATGGTTCAATGGCCTGTCATTAAAGGTAAAGACCAGTAATGGTCATGCGATTGCATTGTGAAAGAAACGTTGTGGAATCGATCAGAAAAGGTCGATCATCTAGCATCTAGCATCTGCAAGGTTCTGGAATCATCAAAATGATAAGAAATTTGGCTCATTCTTCGTAAAGTTACAAGCACTATACACAGAAAGATGTATATGGGACTACCCTATCTCTCTCACCAGACCATGAGAGAAATAAATTTACCAAATATATGAATTAGTAGGCGGTTTCCCGGCAAATTTTGTATCATCATGTATTAGTCAAAACATATTCTTTCACATGATTGGTAATGAGAGCTTCCATTTCATTTTTTGAAATTGGGGCGTTGCCAATACTGGTCTTTACCTTTAAAAGAAATAAGTTAATATACCAATAATAGTTGGAATTCTGTCTCCTTTCACTGTAAAGGGCTGTCACTTCCTTACCTTCGAGGAATAAAGTGCAAAATACCTTAATCAATACAATATAAGAGATATGATTCTTCTTTTCTTGCAATTCTCCTTGTGTGTCATAAGTAATGGAAACGTGTTATAGTAAAGCTCCTTTTTGTCCATGTGCGATGACAGGTAAATAAAAATAGAATTCTAGTAGTAAACCACAAATTATCCTAACTCATCTTTGTGGGCTTGTATCTGTAGTTGTCTGGGGCACTTCTAGCATACTCTGCAACCAGTTGTGACCATTGATGATCTTTGTTGTAGCAATTACAAATTCTGTTGGAGCTGGGGGAAAAAAATGATAATAACGATTGGGTCATATTTACACAGGGAAGCTAATTTAGTATTAATTCTGCTCTTCCTGAAGGGCCTGTAATCGTTATTACCCCCAGCATTGCCAGGTGCTCATTTAAAACCTGGATAGAGAGGGACAAATGTGGGAAAAATACCATGTCTAAGGATGTAAAAACCAAGCAAGGATCAAACCCAAGACGTCTTCTATGAGAGCCAAGAGCCTTCACCAATAAACCAGGGTGCTCCCACACAAGAAATTTGGGATGGAAGAAGAGATGACAGAACAATGCTTCCATTTCACTGTCCACTCATAAAGCACTTCCTGTCATTAAAATTTGTTGCAAGATGTTATTCATAGCAATTAAAAACTATTACAAATTTCCAAAAGTATGTTCGAAGGCATTTGGTAACATTGGTTGTAGTCCTGTATTATACTTACTGAATTCATGAATGTTGCATTTAAAATGGCAAATATTATTTATTAGTCAGCATTTCCCCTCTTGCGAGAGGCTACAGACTTTTGTGCCATGAAAACACTCCCTTCCTTCACTTCTGCTTGCCTCGGGCATCCTCCCCATTTAGACTAACCTTAATGCTTTCTTTCTTTCCCATATCTTTCCACAAAATCTTTACTCTTCCTTGCCCTCTTATGCCATCCACTTCCAGATCCCATTCTATTTTCACAGGATCATCATCTTCTCTTCTCAACACATAACCCATCCATCTCAATCCACTTCTCCTTTACCACTTCCACCAGTTTCTTCTAGCTAGACCCAACATTTCCATGACCTCACTTGTGCTCGTTCAATCTTTCACAGGTTCATCTTCTCTTCTCAACATGTCATACAGAGGGTCAGAGTTACATAAAGCCAATCACCCCTCCACATATGCAGACAGAAATCTGAAGAATTGTGTTCGTTCTATCTTTCACAGGTTCATCTTCTCTTCTCAACATGTCATACAGAGGGTCAGAGTTACATAAAGCCAATCACCCCTCCACATATGCAGACAGAAATTTGAAGAATATAAATATTGTCTGCTGAGAGACTGAACGTGAACTCAGTGTTAAATTATTGGTGTTAATCACCTCCTGGCTCCAAACAGGAGATATCTAATCTGAGTCCAACTTAGAGATAATTTTAACTTCGGATCTTTGTGAAACACCCCCCTGGTCACTAACCTATAAGTAGGTCACCTTCGAGAAATATACACCCAAAATATTATCTGGGGCACAGGGTGTAATCTACGAGCAAGGAATTCATCTGTCATGAAATTAACAAGAAATCAATGAGCAGAGCATCTTCCTACATTCCATCTGTCAATCAAAGAGTGAAATTGACTATTCAAGCATGTTGAAATTTACGAGCAAACTCCTTCTGCCTTCCTGTGAAATGTACACTAAATCTGTAAACAAGGAGGAATTTAGGTCACAGTGTGCCCTTAAACATTTGCTACCTATTAGGCGGTGTCACACAGAGGCCAAAAATCCAGATTTTAGTTATCCAGATTTTAATTATCCTCTTATTTGCTGTCTGTCACCAATTATCCCATTAAAAATCCTCTAACGAAGCAAGAAAATTCTCCCTTGAAAGGATTTTTAAGGGATTTTTCTGTGTGACACCGCCTAGTGTGCCCTTTAACATTTGCTACCTATTGAAACATTGTAAGTTGTAAACTGAGTAATATTATAGATATAATAGGCGGTGTCACACAGAAAAATCCTTTGAAAAATCCTTTCAAGGGATAATTTTCTTGCTTCGTTAGAGGATTTTCAATTGGATAATCGGTGACAGACAGATATTAAGAGGATAACTAAAATCCGGATAACTAAAATCCAGATTTTTGGCCTCTGTGTGAAACCGCCTATTGACATCCTGCTAAGACCTGAGGTTTGCCGGGGTGGGCGGCCCACCTGTTCACATATGGATAAACAGTTCAAGAGGGATATTTTTTAAAGACACTTACCATCTTCCTGCTGTGAGAGGAACCTAAGAGCTGCAATCTCAGCGTACGTGACCCCGCCCAGGAAGTAGATCAGCGTGACCTTTGTTGATTCACCTTGGCTATCTCCTATCATAGGCCCTAGATACACGTTGGAAAAAATGAGGAGGAAAACGATTTAACTGGTATATTCTAGGTTAGACCGGAAAATCAGTCAGTTTCGTTCTGGGATACGTTCCGCTGAGACTACGTCTGGCTTCATCGACTCCCTTTCAAAGTTTTGTAGGAGAGCGTCTTAAAGGTACTATGTCCCATTTGCAGGCCAAAAAAATTAAAAAGTTAAATTCCAACTGCATTTGAAAGATACTAATTTAGAACTTCCCTAAAAAAGGTGGGGCTTGAAAATGTCTTCAAGTGGGAAAATAACGACTATTAGTTGTCAAATCGACTTTAGGGCTATAGAGCCCAAAAGTAATAGTCTTGATTTTCAGACAATTGTACCGAATGGTCATACGTTTTATGCTGCGCAAAGATTCAATCAGTTTAACCTTGGCCATCACAAGAAGTGGGTTATTGATGTAGACAAATGCTCATGTACCCTTTACAACTCTTTTCATGTATGTTATTACCAAAGAAGAAAAAAAGCCAGTCAGTCACTCAATAGTGTCTGACAGTGAAGTCTAGCAAGTAAACGGGTTTCCTTACATAATTTGAATACGAGGACACTGCTAACGTTTAAATTTCACAGATAGGACATACATGACATATTCATAATTCCTGCAAATTTCTACAGAATTTGAGGTTGGCTGCAAAAGGGACATAGTACCTTTAAGAGAAAATATGTTTAAAAATCCTCCAAGCAGACAGATTTTTCAGTCTAATTCTAGGCAGGGCTTTATATTTACTGTTTTAAAGGGGTCAGGGGAGTGTTTCACAAAGACTAAGATCGACTTTATGTTGGACTTAACTATGGCAGGCTGTTCATGCCACTAGTTCCTCTACACATTCCTAGCATTGGTTTCTCAAGGGACGTACATATCATGGTCACAAATCTACAGAATTTACATTTTTTTTATTATTCATTATTGAAGGACAAAATATTATCTAAAGATCATAATTGAGAGACCAACAGTGAGAGCAACCAGTGGCACGAATGGCCTGCCATAGTTAAGTCCTACTTAAAGTCGATCTTAGTCTTTGTGAAACAACCCTCTGGTCTGTGAACCATCAATGTTAAGTCATGTTCACCTATGTGTAATACTTGATCACTATACGGCACAAGAAGAACAACTAATTCACTCTTGCTTTGTTGTCTCAACCTTGACAAGATTTTTAAATTACAAATAACCAAACCCGACAAAGTTTACTTTTCTTCTGGAAGCCTGTAGGAAGTACTTGTGTCTCTTCTATCGCAGGACCAGGAACTAGTCTAAGGTCCATGTTTGATAAAAACATGTTATCAATAACAAGTTACAATCTATCGAAATTGTGGTATTTGATTGGCTGAGAGCAAATTTGTCATAGAAATTTATCATTTGTTATTGATAACTAATTTTTGTGAACCAGAGCCCAGGACCTCATTTATACTATAGTTTCAACATTGTCAAGATTTTTAAAATATAAATAACCAAACATGAGAACAGTTTAGAACTATTACTTTTCTTCTGTAGTCCTGTCGGAAGTACTTGTTTCTCTTCTATCGTAGGACCAGGAAGCAGTCTCAGGACCTCGTCTATGCTACGCCATCCAGGCCTAGCCAAGAACTGAGCTAGCCTCACAGACAGAGGGGCATAGCCACTGAATACGTAGGATATATCTGTCGGGTTCTAGGATTGACAACAGAACAAAGGATTAATCAAGGATACTTTAGAAAGTGCATGACCTTGTGTATATATATGTATATCAAATATAACTGAGCCAAATTAAAGCAAGAACTGACATTTTGATTTCAGAAACACAACCATATTTAGTTTTGTAGGTTTTATCTGATTCACCTTTAATTTTTTGAAAATATACTGTGCAACTTGCTAGTGTCATGAAACACATTTGTAGATACCCTTTGTTTAACTTGGCACAAAAATAACATTATGCAAGAGAAATTTACATGTACATGTACATGTGTACATTCTTTGAAATCAGAAAGGAAGAATATTCTAAAGCTTGCCTTTTTATTTGTCAGTGGGATTTTTTGTTAGGATTTGAATGGAAGGTTACATTAAGGTTTCACTAAATGTCTATAAATGCTAATAAATAATTGCGCATCAAAGTTTCTATCTATACTTTTGAGTACACCAACATCAACGTACCACAATACACCACAATATCAACTCCGCTCTTCAAATGATCCTACACTGCTCAGGCAGGGAGGGAGGGAGGGAAGGGGGAAGGGGGAGGCAGGCAGGCAGGAAAGGGGGAGGCAGGCAGGGAGAAAAGGGGGAGGCAGGCAGGGAGAAAAGGGGGAGGCAGGGAGGGAGGAAAGGGGGAGGAAGGGGAGGAGGGGCGGGAGGGGAGGCAGGAAAGAGGGAGGCAGGGGAGGAAATGGGGAGGAGGGGAGGGAGGAAAGGGAGAGGCGGGGAGGGAGGAAAGGGAGAGGCGGGGAGGGAGGAAAGGGAGAGGCAGGGAAGGAGGAAAGGGGGAGGTAGGGAGGAAGGGTAGGGGAGGCAGGGAGGGAGGAAAGGGGGAGGGAGGGAAGGAGGAGGGACGGAGGGAGGCAGAGAGGCGTGAAGGATCAAAGGATGAAAGGTAATACTAGAAGTACCTGTTCGTTAACATCTTCCATGACTAGCTTCAGAGTCTTTCTAATTGTAGGGTAAGTCTTCTGTTCCTGGACTCGAAGCAAGCCTGCCCTCTCTAGCTGCTGCAGAGACAGGTTATTCTCAAACCCATACGTCTGTCATCAACAAAACACAATGTTTAAGTTTCAATATTTTAAAAAAAAAAAGTATATAGTTTTAGATGAATACAATTTCACAGACAAATTGCACATACCGTAAATCTGTGTTAAAGGCGCACTTTTTTTCCGACGGCAAAAATCAAAAGTCGGGGATGCGCCTTATACACAGGTACAGGATATTTTGAGTCCTCAAAATGCTACTTTTTAGTGGTTTTCAAAAATCTCTGTGTCTCAACATGAATCACAAAATGCAAATAAAGAATTGGAACTACTATTTGAAGTTAAACTACGTTCCTAATTTGAAGGGAAGAGAGGTTTTTTTTCGTGTTTTTTTTTTTTCTTCAAAATAGGGTTGCGCCTTATACACAGGTGTGCCTTATACACAGAGATTTACGGTACTGAAATGCCTGGAAAATTGCACTGTAATTGTACCTAACTCTTATTGTCTTTACCTGTTTACTCTGTTTTAGTATTCATGTGACTAATTGTAGGAATATAAACATTATGCCACGCTTTTCTATAAGCCTTTTAATTTTTCACTTGAAAACATGTTCAACTTATTCCTTTTCTCTTTTCATCTTCATATATTGTTATTTTACAGTTGAGTATGTTGCTATAGAAATCGCACAATTTACAGCTGCAAAACACCACTATTATTATCAAGTTTTCATTTATTTCACTGACTTTACAAGCCTTATCAATATCAAACTAACCTGTAATATTTCTCTCAAAATATTTATCATGACATTTGTTGTATCTAACACTCAATTATCAAGCTGTTATATGTGTTTCCTATTATAATCACAAATAATTATTTTAAAACAATTGTTTGCAACAAAATTAGCCAGAACAAAAAATATTTTGTCAAGAGATCTGTTATATTTAACATTTTACTAAGCTGTAATATTTGCCTCCTGTAATAATCAAAGAAATCTCCTTTGAAACCTTTGTATGAAAGCAAAAAATTAGAGAACAAATTGTTTTCTACATTTTACTAAGCTGTTATATTTGCCTCCTGTAATAATAAAAGATCTTTCTTTTGAAACCAATGTTTGCAATTTGCAATATATTTTGCCCAAACAAATCCAAAGATTTATCAAGAGCTTTCTAATTTCCATATCTTACCAACCTGTAATATTTCTTTCCTGTAGTAATCAAAGATCTTTGGCTTTAAACCATTGTTTGTGACGGACTGCATACAGAGAAGTCTTAGCACCTGGGGAGAAAAATAAGAATCATATCAATTAAGACAGTGAGTAATGGGAGGTCATATAACTATTCTCAAATTAAACATTTAATGAATGCATTACATTCTGAATGAATACAAATATAAATACCGTAAGCCTTTCTTTAAAGCCACTCTTAAGTGTTGGGAGCCCCAAATTTGCAAAGAATTTGAAGATAAAATTTCACTAAAATTGTATCATAATGTGAAAGAGGATGTCAAAAAACATATATAAAATAGCCTCTGAAGAGTTTGACCAGGCAACATTATCACATTAGTGAAATCATGATACTATGAGGGGGGTACAGGGTTGTACATAGTAACTTAAACATGTCATTAATACAGACATAATAGGCAGCCTGTACAAGACAGAATACACTTCAACAACACTTACCTTTATCAAGGGTTCCTTTCTTGCAATGCAATCTTCTATGTGGCTGTTGATCTTATCCGTGTCAATGCCATTCATGAATTCTACAAAGGAGTAGGAAAGCTTTAAATTTGCTTTAAATTTGTTTCAAATCTTGCATGACAACCTTCAGAAAGTGGACTAACAATGCTGGCAATATGACTTGATAAACATGCTGCTACTTGGATCTACATTGTGTAACAATGATTGTGTCTAAATGCTTTTTTTTTTATCATACTGCTCATAGAGTACAGCTAAATGCATTGAACCGAGCAGCTTAGACTCAGACTAACCTAGTGGCACACAATGCTACTCCATTATTAGCATTCAATACATAATGGAAAAAACACCTTCATTTTTTTAATGCTACGCAAGGCAAATGTTAAGACAAGATTGTGTACAATTGCAACCACATACATGTATGTGTATTTTGCATTGTATTCTTCAAACAAATACAATTATTATCAATTTCAACAACAGTCGCACTTAAATGTACCAGGGCCCCAACAAAAGTTACTTAATGCTTACTTTGCCATTAATATTAACTGCCTTTAAAAAACATCACTCAACAGCCAATCAAACAAACAGTTTCCATCAAAGTGACCGTCGATGGCAAAGTTACCATCAATGCTAAGTTCTATGCAACGTGGGCCCTGGTAGGTGGAATATTTGAACTATGACCTGACTGACCTTGTTGTGTCTGCAATGAATCCATAAAGCTCTCCTTGTCTGTTCTCTCTTTGATCAGTTCTGCAATTGATGTATCTAATGGAAACAGAGCAGTCATTGTATTCAAGTTCTAGATTCATGAGGACTATGTCACAGTGACACTGAATAGAAATGATGACAGCAACTACTTTGGTTTTTACATATAATTAACATATAATAAATATATAATTAGCATATACTGGTAATTACATATATAGTTAACACATAGTTAACATATAATTAACATATAATTAAGGCAAGCTTTCATCCATGGATTGTCGACTTTCTCCAGCTAATTGATTATTCACACATCTTCTCGCTGTCTGCTACCTCAAGATCCGGTGAAGGATTAATCCTTTTGAAACAAAGAAAATGGCTCCATTCTTGTGTCCAACTTACATGATCTATATTTATGCGTACATCGATGACTCCCAGCAACTCTAAATGTAGTAGTATTGCTATGGTTATTTGATAGGAGACATAGTTTCTCACTTCTGGTATGTCACAAAAAATTGCCCCAACCCCAAGGAATGACCCACCTGTCACATCATACCTACTTTTTACAATATTGATCGAGGAAAGATGTTAGACGTCTGTGTGTGTGTGTGTGTGTGTGTAATTGGGTTTTAACAGACGTGTGTCAATCAGATATGATTATTTACGTCTGGGAACCGACCATTTACGTCTGGGAACCGACCTTTAACGTCACCATTCGAAAGACGTCACTCAGTTTCTAACCTGCGTCCTCAACTGAATCAGTTTGTAACTTCCATTGTTAGCTGGATTACAGGCGCACGCCACAATGCCCCGTCTTTAAACAGTAGCATTTTTATTAGTTTATGATGATTCAATCCTTCAAGCGAATCGTGTTCCATTGTACTCACGTGTAGCTAGAGACATCTTTGCTGCCTGTATGTGATGTAGCTTTGAGACAAACTGTCTGATTGCTGAAACCGATTTGGCATCTTTACGTTCCTGATGGGAAAGGCAGCCATATAAAACAAAAATTATTCTTCCAAGGAAATTTTTTACCAGAATGAACATGTTCCTATACAAGAAATTAATTGAATATTGTGAATATTGTGGCCTATTCAAATACACTTCTACCCATAACGTTTGAAGAAACTTCGTTTACCTTTTTTCATGAGATGATATGATTCATTCTTGAAAGATAAAGTCTTCTCAGAACTTAATAGATCAATCTCTATGACCCTTTTAATAGATTGATCAATACAGTTCTAAGATATAAACTTTATCTATCAGTAATAAACTATACACCACACCCCTCCTCCCTTTAAAGCCTATCTGCACTAGTTTGGCCAGGAGGGATTAGACCTCCCTGCATGGTCACTGACAGGTGGTTATCTCATCAAATCAGCTCTCAATTAACATAAGAAAAAGGGCATCAATGATCATGGGGGAACAAAAGGTACTGCTTAGGCATTGTTGGCGGTATAGAGGGCGCAAGTAGCTATTAGTAGTGCAGTGGGGCTTAATAGATCAGTCTCTATCTCTTTCACTAGATCGATCAATAACGTTCTAAGATATAAACTTTATCTATCAGTAATAAATTATAAACCACAACCCCCCCCCCCCCCCCCCCTCCTTCAAAAACAAACAATTTATGGTATTTGACTGACCTCATACTGAGCTGAGAGGATCTTGGCCCTACGGCTGAGTTCTGGTCCCACAGCATGGAAGTTCCTATCCCTGATGACCGAGAAGAGCTCATCAGCAGAGTTGAGTTGGACCTTCTTAGGTTCCGTTGGGAGATCCTCTTGCTGTTGCTGTTGCTGTTGCTGTTGGCCCTGCTTGGGGTCATCGTCCTTCTTGGCAAATTTCTCTGGTGGCAGTTTGACTGTCGCTGAAGAGAAAAGTATAAATCCTCATTCATTTTAGATGCTGCATGTAAGTATCGGCTTGCATGATGATGTAGATATACAGTAGGCTTGCGGGTGCAACATGTGAGAGAGAGGGAGGATTGAGGAGTCCTGAAAAAGGACTCTCGGTAATCTTTCTTGAGGGTTCATTTTGTTTATTGAATTCAAGTCATTGCTAAGATTATTTTTAAGGTATGTGTTAGCAAAGAAAATAATACTAAGCTGGAAGAATTGTTGAATATACTTTCATTTTTAGCCTATGTTATGTTTCACTCAATTATTGAGTAATTAATGTAAATATGTATTGAAATATGGAAATAAAAATCTTGCTCGAGGATAACAGGGAAAACAAGTCCTCATTCATGTATGCAGCAGTAAATTGTGGCGTTTTTTTCTTCTTATGATGACATAAAGTGTAATATGCTTCTCATTTCTATATCTTATAACACAGAAATAAGTGAGTAAACATAAGATCTTCTTGCCCACAGCTGGCATTCATTAACACGTACAAGACTGTAGCTAATTTGAGGGGGGGGGGGCGGCGGTTTACCGCATCACATCACTTTTCTCTCTTTCCTGTGTATGCCTCCCCTTCCCCCATGCCTTATGAAGCTATGCTGCTAAGATTTTATACAGCGTCTTAAAGCCCCACTGCACTAGTTTGGGATTAGACCTCCCTGCAAGGTCACTGACAGGTGGTTAACTCATCAAATCAGCTCCCAGTTAACATGAGAAAAAGGGGATCATACAGGACAAACAGGCACCAGTTATGCATTGTTTGCTATATAGAGGACGCAAGTAGCTACTGTATAAGTAGTGCAGTGGGGCTTTAAAGGCTAAATCTGAATCTTAGCTTATGGTTCATGATCATCTAAGAAGAAAACAAATTTAAAAGCATATATTGCAAATTATCTGAAAATATATTTTCTTACCATTTGTGATGCCATAAATTTCATCAATTAGGCCCTCGTAGGTGAGTTGCGTCATGAGAGGGGTCAAGAGGTCAACGTTACGATCAATGAGTAGCAAGCAATCAATCTGAGGTGAGATGAGTCGTTCTGTACCGGCCATCTCTCGTCTCATTCTCATTATCATGTCTGTCACTTGCTGCGAGTCAAAATAAAATAAGAATACACGTTAATTGTCAATTGCATCAATAAATATTAATAAATGAAAAGTTATATATCAAGTGCTTCTGTGAGTTCTGTCATTATGTAAAGTTTTTAAAAGATAACCATGCTAAAACTCCAGTGATTAAATTATAACAAACTCCCTAAGTTCGCTCTTCCAGTTTGAAAGTACTAATATTGACTGCTTTGAAACGGCACGGCTAAAAACTATTTGCCAAAGGTGATCTCGCAACTGTGCTGTGCCCCCGAGACAAAGTCAAGGGCATAGTACAGTTTCCATGTTACCAAGGAGGTATAGGTTCAATTAGTATCTGGAATTAATCTAGTCATCTGATTGGTCGAAATTGGAGTCGTGATTTTAGCCATGCCCCCTACCAGTAACTAGTTTTTTTAAAGATGCCTGGGCTGCATAAATAGATTTTGCTGAGATCCCCATTGGTTTGTAAAAAGTATCTTTGTGCCAGCGCGGATACCATACAGTGCTTTTTGTCTGCGATTCCTGAATGATCATCACATTCAGGCAACTTTCCAGCTAAGATTTACAGACAGTGTCTCAGATTTTCTTTGATGTTTTTAACCAGTCTTTACTCAAGAAAAGGATAAGGTAAGAATTCTTTGTAGACTCGTTTGTGAATTTGGTATATAAAAGATATATTGACTGCTTTACTATTCGAAGCATAGCTGTTTCTATACTGGCTCGCCACCCGCTCCGGCTCGCCTCTGGGTCATATCAGGATGTAACGTCCCCTTGAGCCTATAGAAACAGCGATGCCTCTAATAGCAGTCAATATACTCGGATCTTGATGTGTCTTACTCACCCTTGAACACTCTCCTTTGCCGTATATGTTTGGGATGATGCCATATAAAGCCTGTAGCTTCATCAAGGATTTGGCCACATGGAACATGCAGGTGGGATCTCCCTGAAGGTAACAGTCCTAAACAAAACAAAAATTTACAAGAATCTAGTATTATAAGTAGATTATGAACAGCTCATTGAAGAAGACAAAAATTTGCTCCTAAAACAACAACTACCAGTAAAATAATTTTGAATCATTTCTGGTAAGTTTCTTTCTTGTTCTGTTTTTCATTGTTTTGTTTTGTTTTGTGTTGTGTTGTGTTGTTTTGTTTTGTTTCGTATGTTGTTGTTTTTTGTGTTTTGGGGCTTTTTTTTTTTTTTCATTTACTTTTGTTTTACTGTGTTTTATTAGGTTTGATATGTTCTGCTTTTATTGTTGTTGTTTGTTTCTTTAATTTATGTGCAGATCTTTCATTCTGGATCAAAAACAGGCAGCATATTCAGTTATCTCTGGAGTCATGGATTCAATAATTGACCACCTTAAAAAATTGCCTGATGTCTCTGGCTTAATTAGAAGAAGAAAAGAAAAGGGAATATACAAACCTTGAAAGCAGAATCTGACTCCATAGACAATATATCACTATCGAAGGGCAAGAGATCCAGATTATACTCTCCTACTGTGTTCAGTGTTCCATATACTCCAAGCTCCTGCAATGACAAATCACATCGTTTCTCAGAAGTAAGGGAAGAATCTACTAGAATATCTGGATTCCCTTTTAAAGGATCAAATCAAATCAAATCAAATCAAATAATTTATTTCCAAATTCCAACATCAATTAAAAACAATGTGTAAAAAACAGTCAATGGGCAATAAAAACATAAAACTCTGACATTTCAATCAAAGGATTAAGAAGAAAACAAAACAAAACAAGTATAGCAATCAAAGAGAAACAAGGTACAGACTACATTAAAAACATAAGTGGATAATTGGAAAATGGTGAACACAATAAAAGCCAGGTTTTTGGCTTGTTAAGGTGTGTTCACCTAGTTTGTGTATTTGTTTGTTTTTACATTATTATTATAAAAATGAGACATTGGTAAAAAAAATACATAAAACATCGCATGAGCTTGAATATATTTGAATTATCACCAGTACATACTATTGTAAATGTACTTCCAATGATCTGCGCCCTCACTTACTAAGAGTTGGTATTGATCGCATCTTATTTGTGATTGATATCGATTGTACTATGTACATAAGAGATAGGAGACTGCAAACCTGCGATTGATTGAGGGACTTGCGACTGATCAAAGTCAATCGCGACTCTTGATAAGAGGGGGCCCAGGTCTGACATTTGCTCTGACGACCATTGCTTCAGGTTTTAATTCGTCTAAGGTATAGGGTTAGGGTTACATTTGGGTTTAAAGCCAGGTTTACAGTTAGAGTTAGGGTTTACTATAGTGTTTGGTTCTGGGATCAAATGATGTATTGGGTTAATGTAGGACATTGACCACAGCTAGCGCATTTGTCACAAGAACATATGTTGCATAATAATGATAAGTCGGGGATTATGATTTATATTGCTTGTCATACATAATCATGACATTGAACTTAAGACTCTCAGATTTTAGGCCGCTTTTAGCTCGTGTTCAAAATTGGTTTCAGAATGGAAATTAGTCTGAGGTACAAATTGAGATCCAATTGAGGTCCAAGTTTTATTTGTTAAACATGAGTTTAGACCAGGGGTAGGGTTAAAGTGAATTGGTAAAATGCAGATCTAAAGGTCTCATCCCCCTTTGGCACTGTAACAAGGTTCCCACAGAAACTTGAGAACCAAATCCCATGACTTTCAACGACCCATGTTTTTCTTTTTCCATGACCAGATAAGTACCATTTTGGTATGGATTGCGGCATCTAAGCGGCATACAAATACTGCACAGTGATATTTATCATTTCACGTTTGTGATGGCCTTCGCCTCGCCGCACAATTTCCATGATTTTCCATAACTTCTCTTTTTTCCCTTCGTTTTCCACAACTTTCCTTGACTTTTCAGAACACTATTTTATTCCACGCCTTTACAAATGTTTTTCCATTACCATGGGAACCCTGTCTAAGATAATAAGATCGTTGGCAAACTTACCGTCAGTTTTCTCTCGCACAGAAGACTCTTCCTTGGCACAAAGTAAATGTGGAATTCTTTGCGAAAACGTCCAGGATTTTCCTCCGCCTTGCGGATATTATCTGCGACAATGGTCATCAGCTCCAAGCGAGGTCGCACAATGAAGATGACATTTTGGATATTTCCGCCAGCACCACTGGACGTGCTTTTGAGAGGTAGATGGCCAGGTCGGAGAGGGAACATACGGTCGACTTCATGCTCCTGACAGAAAATATAATTGATATCATTAACATTTTTAAAGAGAGCATACATCTCCTTTCTTCTTTTTTCTTTATTTTTTTTTACTGTGTAATTGACAAGCATGTACTTTCAGGAAAGTTCCAAGTATTAAACATTAACTTTATTGGAATAAAAGAAGAATGAAACTAGACAATGAAAAGAAAGTTTGAAATACTGCTAGTTTGAAGAAAACAGAAACTGGCAACTTTATAAAGACTCAATTTTATAACAGAGAGAAAGAGGGTGGGTTTTTAATTGACTAGAAAGGATTGACTTACCCGGTATCATAATTTCATAGCAAACAAAACAATGGCTAATCTTTTACAAAGAAAATGAAATAAAAAAAGAATACACAATAAGTACCGTATACAATATTGGTTGGTTGGTTGGTTTTTACCTGGCTGCTAAGAAAGCATGTGTGTGTTTGTAAGTGACCAGAGGACCAATGACTTTAAGTCCTCTCCAAAGAACTTTGGATTAAAATTGGGATCAACTTTAATAATGCTTTACCAAAGGGCACTTAAAGGTGCATCAACTTTGTTTCAAACCCGGGACCTCCCGGTTACAAGACCACTGCTTTATCGCGCCTCCTCACACACATAGCTACAAAATAAACTAATTTGATACAAAAACAAGTGTTTGAGAACTTTTAGTGTGTAAACAGAGTAATGGGCCAAATGCTCAACATAAAGCAGTTGAGATGGAGAGATGGAAGGGGGAGGAACGGGCAAGAAAAAGACAAAAGGGAGATGCTCACCAGCAATTATTATGTACCCACTTTATTATATGAAGTACAAGTTATACTTATTGAAACTTTATATTCAACTTACTTTCAACAAGGAATATTCCGCTATGAGTCCAATTGGTCCTGTAAGAAAATCATCCCAGACCACTGCCTATTAAAGAATGACAACAAAAATAAAACATTAACTGAAAATGTAGCAGACAACATTATGTAAACTGATAACATAAACAATACGGTACAATAAACAACTTCATTTCAATTATCGATAAAAGTATAGGTCTAATGTGTTTTCTAAATTCTAATCAAATATTTCAATCAAGATCTTTATGACAGCTAGGGCTCCAGTCTGTATACAAGGCACGCGCAGGAAGTTCACTAAATTCAGCGAACTTTGTGCGTGCGCCTTTGTATACTATTAAAACTGATCGCTATTATTGCAAAGTAAAGTATCAAACCAGCAATGCAAAACCATTATATTTTGTTTGTGTACCACATTTTTGCATTTGAGCCGATAGTGATACCAACATTGTGAACTCTCATAAGAGGTCAGCATTTTTGTAATGTACATGTAAATCACACTTTAACTAATAATCATCAAGAAAACGAGGAAGGTTAGCAATTTAAGTTGCCATATCCCTCTATAATTATCGAGATCTGATATGTTTTCTTAAATTCTTGACCAATTTCAGAGTGCTCTGTATATATGAGAACAAAGAAGGCTACCACTAGCAAACTCTGAAGCCAGTGTGTGATGTTTGTCTGGAGCGGGAAAAGGTGATTTTGGAAGCGATTTCGGTTTTGTTTACCTGCCTCTTCCTGCAGGGGTGCCAATATTATATCAATATCATATTTCACATTATCACCTTGGCCTTGGGGCTAGATCACGCCACAAATCACCATGCTACAACTACAAGCATTGGATCCTGTAACTGTTTTTTTTACTTTGAAAGAAGAAAAAAAAAATTATTGAAATATGACGGTTCATGTTTTCTTTGTTTATAATAATATGCAATTTGAACTGCTAGAAGTAGAACAAAGACTAAACCCCTGCTGAATTGAAAGAGGGTGAAAATTGTGAAGTTATTAATATGCTTGCAACTCCACATGAAGATAATTTCCATAGTCCGGGCCGAGACTAGACTAGAGTAGAGGAGGGAAAATGTTGCTTTCACTATTAAACTTCACATTCACTAGACACCAGGGGCCCGTTGCTACAAACCGTCATAAGTCTAACTTCTTGACTAAATCAGCGTTAGTGAGCAACTTGTCCGCTACGTGTTTCACCAAGCCCTTTTTGCCAAGATCAACGACAACATCCTGACTAAGGAGTTATGACGCCTCTGACACCGTCATATCTCTGTCATAACTATTTAGTCGATGGGCAGCGCCATCACATGTCATTTATTAATTGGGTAGACTATGGCTGGCAAAAAAGGACAATAAATCCTACAACTATGATTTTTCAACACATTCACTTAGACAGTGAATTATCGTTTTTTTGTATTTGATAATCTCATGAAAATATGCCATGTTTGTATTTAAGGATTTTCACACTTAAATAAACTGATTATATGCCTTTATTTCCACATTGTTAAATCGTCGTAGGGATAGCTATTTTGCCACAGCAGGCAAGCCATAGTTTGAAGTGTATTCTTTAGTTTTCAGACCCATATTGCTTTCTAGATAAATTCTATCTTCAAATTTGTAAAATGCACAGTTTAAAACATGTGTTTTAACCTTTGGAATGTTGAAGTTTTGTCATTTGATTATTCAACTGATACCTAAAACATTGGACACAAACTTGATTACATCGTATTTTTCTAAGAATAATATATTGGTGTATTTTTATAAACTATCAAACTAAAATATCCGGGGGGTACCCATCTCAAGAACCAAACTGATTCACCGGTCATGTAATGAAATACTCACAATTATATGTTACAAGTACTTCTATTGTACAATCTACGCGAATTTGGAAGTATATTGCATCTCTTATTTCTTGGTATCATTTTCAATCTTTTTTATTACTAGACTCTAATTCATTTAAATAATTGCATTTTCCCTAATATTAATTTTGTAATAATCCGGTGGTATTGCGACTACGGCTAAGTTTTGGCTCCTCTTCTTGCCGATAGTATCGATCTCACGAGATACTAGCTAGTAGTAAGCTCTTCGTGAAACGGTTTAGGAAGATCAGAGACATCTCCGTAGTTGGCGGATAAAGTTATGACTGTCTTGTCGTTGGTTTCTAGGAACGAGCCCTAGGTCTACTCTAGGCCTACAGACACAGTGTGTATAAAGAAAATGTATGAAAGTCTGGAGAGTGAAGACAAGACGACAACTGCATACTGTCTGACATAGGGTCTACATGTAGTTTACTGTGTACAAAGATTGGCGTAAATTAAATATTCATTTTAATTGAACAAAACATGACTAAAAACTAAAACAACAACATAGGAGGATAAAGTTACGTTGATTCTAATTTCTAGTTGATCAAGTTATTTTTTCATCATAATTAATACTAGACTATAGACTCTATTAGTAGTACATATCTAACTCCAAGGCCAAGGGGCTCTAGCTCCGAGCTCCGACGCCGATGCCCCTGGCCTAGTGCAGTGGCGCTCCCTGGAGTTAGTACATTTCGTGTTATTCATAATGTTAAGCACGTAACATGCATACGCCCACTTTCTTCTTCGATCGAAATTAAAAGCACTCTGTCTCAGGCGGTAGATCACGGTCATATTCTAAGCTGATTCTTTTTTTATCAAATAAATAGAAAATAGATCATCAAACTAACCTTACTCCCTATGCATTTGTCTAGGCAATCTAATAGTTCTCTTCTTGCAACTTCTCTCCAAAATGCTAGATTCACGCGTCCACTTACAAGATGTGTGGCCATTTTTCCAGAATTTGGACTTTAACGTATTTGACTCTCGTCCAGCTAGCTGCAAAGCAAAGATTGGTTACTCCTGGATAAAGCACATACGCATATTGTAGTACACAGACGTCATGTGCAAGAAGTTTACAAGCAATATTTCATAAATATCCTTAGATGAAGACTTATGTTGGACAGTATCATAAAGGGAAAATATTCATGATGGTATAGTCTTATTTGTTGAATATTTCCACTTGTCTCGCTTCTCCTTTGCTTCACACACAGTACAGCAATTTACGCCTATCGAGCGTAATACGGAAGTAAGTCAAAGTAACGTGTCTCGTTGGCACTGGTACTGCACTGGTATAAGCGGTATTTCCGGTAGGCTAGCGCGCGCTCTTGATGATGTTTTCGCTCGGATCAATTAGATTTGAGTGCCGTGCAAAAATTTTGGAATAAGCACCTTTGGCTAAGTGTTTTGAAATATAGCCTGTTTTACACTCTTTACTCATCATATAGGAAGACTGTTGCTTGCCAAAATGTCCGGATCTGCAAGTGCGAGGTTCTCAATTGTTGAACTCCTTGGGGACAAACTAAAGAGCAAGGATGATGGAGAAATTGCGACTGCATCCATATGCGGAGAGGGAAAATATGTTGGCCTGTACTTCTCGGCGCATTGGTGCCCGCCGTGCCAGGCATTTACCCCCACGTTAGCAAATTTCTACAATTCCTCTACTGTGCAGAAGGGAGAGAAATTGTTAGAAATCGTCTTCATTAGTTCAGATAAAAATGAAGACCAATTTGATGAGTACTACAACAGGATGCCATGGCTTGCTTTACCATACAACTTGCGAGATAAAAAGGTAATATAGATTTACTATTTAGACCTAGATAGATCTACATCATGATCATCAGACATCAGGATCATGTAGAATAGATCTAGACCTAGGGCTAGGCCTACAAAAAAGTAAAATTAGATGAGATCTGGAATTCTAGTAATACAGAAACTGCAAATGCAGTGCTGTGTGACTGTTAACCATTGTTTGTTAAAATGTCCTGAACAAAGTTAAATGATTATTTGAACTTGATGTGGTTTTTTCTCAGTCATAATAAGACTGATTTTGTAACATTGTGGTCATGATGATGGTGAATTCTGAAATGAACATGACAAAGATGCATTTGTTGTCTTTTTATATGTCAGTTTACAAGCTTTTTATTTTCTTCTTTTTGTGTGTGTAGATCTGGGAGTTTTTTTATGAAGCCAATAGTAAAGTACAAGAAATACCTCAAGTAGGATAGAAGGCTATACCGAATAGCTGAGCTATTTAAGAACCATTGTTGAGCACTCAAACCACAAACTTTTCCTTTTCCAGGCCAAATATGGCAAGGATACTGTAAGCTAGTGACAACAGCTGACTTGGTTTTGGCCACTGGGTGATGACTATGGTAGCTACATGTAGACATTACCTCATAAATCATGATGAACAGATGCTCTTTATCTTGTCTCACTCTCACCCGTTTATTACAATGTACAGAGTTCTTGACTAGACCATGACAAATAAAATGGTTTGTGCATGCCAATCCAGATCTCTCAGGACAGAGTCTCCAATTTCCTGATTCAAAGAAAAATACTAAACTTTAAAAGTGTTAAAAAATAAAGGAGAGTAAAGAAAAATCAGGAAAATTAAAGGGATTACTGAAAAGTGAAAATTTTCTCTCTTTTTTCATTTGTTGAGCTTTAGAAATTGTGGCGGATCCAGATTACGGCCAAATTGTTTTTCACTGGCTGCCTGCCATAGCAACAAACAGAGTTGACAAAAGACTTAACTCCGTTTCGTTGACGATCAGCCATGCATCAAGTCTTTCGTCTTCTCTGTGCATGGCTGATCGTCAACGAAACGGAGTAAAGTCTTTTGTCAACTCTGTTTGTTGCTACGGCAGGCAGCCAGTGAAAATGAATTTGTTTCATCAAATTATGGAAACTTTAAACAGACAGAGCTTTGTTATTCCTGGCTCATTGTTCCTGATTGAGGTGTCATACGAAAGGGCAGAAAATGAACTTTATAGAAATGTGATTTCCTCTTAGAAATTGTTTTTAATCACTCATGCGTGCAATATGCAACAAGCTGCATCAGATGAAAGAGGAGGATCTAAGCTTTACAAATATGTGTCATTAATTTATTGATTATAATTTTGATTAAGTTATATGATAAAACATCGATAATTCTCGGTTTTGTTTGTTTCTAGTCCCTGACGCACTGTATGGGATGTCTCTGCTCAATCTATATCACAAAAAATTTCCTCCTGATTTTTCTCTTATTTTCTCTATTGTTCCCTATTTTCCCCTATTTTTCCTTATTTTTTCCCTATTTTCCCCAATTTTCTTACTCTATTTCCCCCAATTTTCTTACTCTATTTCCCCCAATTTTCTTATTCAAAAGGGGGGGGGGGAATGTTGTTAGATGCCATTTTTTTCCCCCGAATCCTCTTCTTTCTTTTTTTTAGTGCTCACTATCACCCCTGGTCTCTCTTCTCTCTCTCTCTCTCTCTCCTCTTTTTCTCTTTTTCAATCGATCGATGATGGAATCAATCCAGAGGCTAAGCTAAATAAATCTCATATACTGTACACTGTAGCTATCAAATTTTGTCTAGCTGAATGTCGTATTTTTATAAAGAAATGTTGTATAGCATATCGCCTGTCTGAGCATTGTTTCTAACGGGACCACTTCACTTGTTCAGTTAGTCCTAGATAATTAGAGGGTTTACAACATCATGAATATTATTCAGGACCAGGATGTAAAACAGATTTTGTATTTACAATAATTATCTGATTCTTGTTATAAATCCTGATTAAATATATTTCAATAAATTGAAAAAACATGATATAGAACTGACCTTGTCAAAATAAGTTTCTTTATATACATGTACATGTATATGACGTTTCTTTACATGAACAACGTTTCTTTATAAATACGATGTTGATTTCTAGTCTGTACACTCCTTTCACTGTAGGCTGATTCTTACAACTTTTCTTGATACATGTAGTTGATACATACACTGTATGCGCTTCATATAAATTGCCTACAGTCCAAACAGGCTGCAAGACAGCTTACTCCAACACATTAGGAGCGACTGTTTATTGCCCTTCATCCGCTAACTATCATGCCATCAATACTTGTATGTAAACATCGGGCTGGAGTCTTATCTAGATGCATTCTGCTACATCAGTATGACTAGATAGAACAAACTTTCAACACCTTTCTGTGATATTACTCACTCCTTCAGTTGTTTAGTTAATAGACCTAGATAATTAGAAGGTTTACAACACCATGCATATTATTCAAATCTTTAATGCTTAAAACTAAACAGAATTCTGACACTTAAATAAGTTCCTTCCGATAAAAACATAAAAATGTGAGAAATATGTCTTAGAAATCTGTTTTTTGTGGAAATCTTGCTGTATACATGTACATGTACATGTACATGTACGTACCTGGCTCAACTTCCAAGGGTTTTGGGTTCGAATCTCAGCCTGACATTAATGTCCTTTGGCATGATATTAATGCACATTTGCTACTCCTTGAGACCTACATGTACATGTATGTAAAATGGGAAAAATGTGAAAACTACAAAAAACATTATAATGTAATGGTGACCACTGAGATGCAAGGTTTTATACAATTAAGGATGGAACATGTAATATTGAATGGCTTTTTCTTTTATGGGACACAAATGTATCGTACTCACTGAGAATATTTCTAGTTGTGCTCATCTCATCAGCTCACGGGATATACATGTACCCTGTATCCCACTCGAGGCCTTTCAATTATTTAATATTTACGACAATGGCCTATTCCTAACTAGAACTTTCTTGGATGGTAGTTGTTATCCTTGTGTATTAATGTAGTTAGTTCCTTTAAAGGTATTACAAAGTTTTGGTAAATTTTGAAAACTGGCTGGATAGTGATTCTTTACAATTTTGATATATCTGGATGCCCTTATGGATGTTTTATAAGCACTACAAAATTTAGCCCCTAAAACACATCTGCTTTCGAGAAAAATTGAATATACAAATTTACCGACCATACGATGGTACATTTTTAGATGCTACCATGAAAATCTCAGAATATGTACATGTAGCTGTGATATACATGTATATATTCCAAACGGTAATAGCAAATCGGTCGATTTTATTCAAAGAACATTGTTTTATAGCTAAATTAATATATTGACCTTGAGAGGGCGCTATACAACATAAAAAGTTTATAATTTACAATTTCATCACTTTAGACTCGATTTCAACCGCGACAACGATCACTGAATATTGTCGGATCGATATGCTTCCAATATGTTCATTTGAATTTTGAACCAAATTCATGACCCCATGTATTATACCAAAACTTTGCATTACCTTTAACGTAGAGAAAGTACAGTAGGCAGTAAATGGATGTAACTAGAATGCCAAGTATGTAGGTCTATTTCACTCACTACATCCCATCTCAAATAACAGGGAAGGTTTTATTGTAGCAGACATGTGTTTCAGCTGTCACTCAGTCTAAGAATGTGTCTTCGTCTTGGAGATGAGGATAGGCCGATGGACACACTCTCGGTTTTACTTAGGCTGCGTTCAAGCAACACTTTTTAACCCTAGAAACATGGTTTTCAAAAACGTTAAGTTTAAAACATGGTTGCGTTCAACCAATTTTTTGTCGGTCTTAAAAATAAATGTGTTTAAAAACGCAAACATGAAATGCTGAAAAAGATGCATTTTGTATCGTGATTCTGCAGAATCACGGCCGCCAAAAATCGCTTGAACGAACGTGGCCTGCTTCCGGTTTGGCCGACAGTCGACCGTAAACAAATTTGGAAAGCACACGGCGAAGTTGACCTATACTTCCTGGGTCAAACTGCAGTGTGATGGGCAGTGGCTGGGCTTGAAATGAGCGAGAATCAGCATTGATGAAAAATCGCTTGAATGCTCTCCCGTAGAAACCATGTTTTTTAATGGCAATTTGATTTGTGAATCATGTTTGTGATTCTAGCTTCAAAAAATCACTTGAACACACCCAAACATGCCCCATGAAGGCTAGTTCAACCACCACCCCCCCCCCCCTCCCCCTTCTCTCTCTCTCTCTCTCTCTCTCTCTCTCTCTCTCTCTCTCTCTTTCTTTCTCTATCCCTCTCTCTCTCTCTGCTATTCCTTTTCTGGATTAGAGTAAGTGTATTTTGTGAGCTTGAGTGATGGTAATGGCAGTATAACAGGATTACAAGTTCATCCCGAGTTCGAAGTAAATGCTCACTCTCAAAACACCAGTGAATTATTCTGTTTTGTGCCGGAGGCATTGTGTATTGTAAATATCGAGTTGGCTGTACCTCCGTCCATCCTTCCGGATTTCTCGTTATCGTAATATCTCAAGAACTACAAGAGGTATGAGGGTCAAACTTGGTGATAATTTGTATCATCATAGGAAGAAGATCTGAGTATATTTCGGGTTAGTAAGTCAAAGGTCACAGAGGTCAACTTCTGAAGTTCCAGCTATTATAGCCTTGTTATCACAAAATCTCTAGAACCAGTAGAGATATAATATGAGGCTCAAACTTGGTGATAGTGTACACTGTATTACCATAGGAAGATGATCTGATAAGATTATGGGTTATTAGTTCAAAGGTCAAGGAGGTCAATTTCTGAAATTCTAGATATTAGCCTTGTTATCGCAATATCTCAATAACCACAAGAGATATGAGGCTCAAACTTGGTGATAATATGTATCACCTTAGGAAGATGATCTGATCAGATTTTGTCTCGTTTTAGGTCATTTGATTCTTCCGCTCTAATGCATGCAGAGCAGCTATGTACTGCACAAGTGGCTTTAATGCGCACAACTCGCCCCAAAACAGAATAATCAAACGCCAAAGTTTTTTTCTGGGTCTTTCCAACAGTGTAAATTAGATATTAAAGGAATGGTTTTCAATTTGATTTTTCGGCAATGTGAAAGGGCCTAAAGTCTGAAGTTTATAGCTGCAATATCTGTCCCTTAAAACCAAGTGATGTGCATGGCTTCAAAAATTCCCCACTCCCTTTAAAAAAATAGACCATAACTTTTTATGACTTGACATGGAATAACAAAGCCACAGGACCATCCCAAAGTGATATTGTTTCCAAATTGTTTACACCTTGTTTACACCTTGTTTACACCTTGTTTACATTGTCAGAATGAAGTGTCCAGGCGATTCAAGGTTAGCGCTATCCCGACATTAATCATCTTGGACAGTGTTACGGGAGAGGTCACCTGTGTGGACGGTGTGGATGAGGTCAAGTGTGACGGTGAGGGAAAGAAATTCCCATGGAAGTCCAGGCCATTCCCAGGTGAGTCCAGTATAAAATGAAGTATTGCACCAAGTTCATTTGTACATGTATGAAAGCAGAAAAGTATTACAGAGAAACAGAATGGCAAAAGTTTGAAATGATAAGAAAGTTTAATGAGCATCTTAAATATGAATTAAAGGGCAATCTTATTGTACAATTTATTATACAGTGTAGACATACAGTGTACTCTAAAGAATCTCCTGATTCATACAGTGTACAATTTGTTTGGGTAAAATCATTAGTCATTTTGTGTGTTGGAACAAATCAAATGGGAAAGTTGTCTGGTACTACACACGGGAAATTAACTTTCTTATTTATTTATTTATTGAAAGTAAGTTATTTTTGGAGTGCACTTGCCCTTTGAAATGGAAAGTATACATCTTGTCTTTTTATTTGAAAAAATCAGTGCTGGTGAATTCTTGTTTAGAAATATTTAGTTCCTTGAGAGATACATTTACAGTGTTTTCTTTTCTGAAATCTAAACGATATTCTCTCCTCCCTAATTCCCAATTTCCCATGCTTTAAAATGCAGAGATTATTACAGGAAACTTCATAAACCAGGAGATGAAGACTATCACTTCGGAGAGTTTGAAAGACAAAGTTCTAGGAATTTACTTCTCTGCTCACTGGGTAAGGTACAATTCTGATTCAAAATATTTATTATTTCTCAGCAACAACATTGAATGAATTACATGTACAATGTATATAATATGAAGTAGCACTCATAAATTCCTTGCAATTCAACTATGACTATACCCATGCATGCTCATTCTGTTTCGTCATATCAGTATAGAGATGTACTGTATGTTTAATATCATAGTTATTTCAATATATAGCATAATATAGCATAATACAGCATTTAGTTTCTGAATGTATCAGCTTTATCACCTGACAATTGGCAACAAAGGGTGTGAAGGAAAATCAGCAAGAAATTGCCAATTTGTACATGAAAATAGTGATTATAAATTCATGAAACTCTAGAATTTTGGGCTGACCTTCAGTCACAACGGACAGACTGACTGACTCATCAGGTATTTGCAATTGAGCATGTACAGACATGTGGCAAAATTATAGACAACTCAAGAAACATTTGTCATTTGAGTACCGGTACTGAACTGGGATAGATTACTATTATAAATAATTGTGCATATCATAAACATATAGATTTAATCCAAAAACAGTTAATCAGGATTTCCGTTGTATACCCCCCCCCCCCCCCCAGAAAAGCATTTTCTCAATGATTACCTCACTGTACTAAATAATCTTTATCATATAGGCCCAACTATTTACGTGTACAGTATACAGGTAGTACTTTTGCTAAAGAAGGGTGTCTTCATTCTTCATTACACTACAGTGAAAGTGTAAATACTTGCCAGCACAGGTGTTCCTGCCCTTACATTTCCTGAAGAAGTATAATACTGTAGCTCGCCTCCAAACAGCCCTTGTAATTTTCTTCTTTAATACATTTTCTTCTATCGGAACAGTTTTCCTTTTGTTTCAAATCCACCACACCCCTTGAGAAGAAAAGCACTTCAAAGTGAGTCTTTGATTAAATTTGATTCTCAGATGTAATGATCTTGATCGTGATATTTCTTACATTGTATTTTTTCCCTTCCCCCATCCCCTCACCCTCCCAACCCCCTCCCCTTCTCTTACCCCAACCCAATCCCCTCCCCTCCCCTTCTCCCATAACCCCTCCCCTCCCCTCCTAACCCTAACCCCTCCCCTCCCCTTCCCCAAAACCCCTCCCCTCCCCTTCCCCAAACCCCCTCCCCTCCCCTTCCCCAAACCCCCTCCCCTCCTCTTCCTCTTACCCCCTTCCCCCAACTTCCTTCCCACCTCTTCCCCTAAACCCCCTCCCCTACCCATCCCCTAAACCCCCTCCCCTCCTACACATACTTCTCCTCACAGTGTCCTCCATGCAGAGTGTTCACGAAAGAGTTGAAGTCCACCTACGACAAGATCAAAGAGTCGGGACAGTCCTTTGAGATCATCTTTGCCAGCCGAGACAGAGCAGAGGACGCCTTCAAAAACTACTTTGGGGAGATGCCCTGGCTAGGTTTCCCTTTTGGAGATAAGCGTATTGGCGAGTTGGCTAAGCTCTTTTCTGTTCAAGGTATGTTTAACAGATACAGAGAAAGAGAGAGAAAGAAAGAGAGCTTCGTTGATTACCAAAAGTTTGATCCATTTGTATGTGACTCATGTTACAGGTATGCTTAGGGCCAAGTCCTAGATGCACATGTATTTGGTCATTTCGTCCCTATGTTCACGAAGTGCCGGTAGTGAGGAGAACCGTCACACAAATTGTACACGATTTTCCTCACTACTATCACTTTGTGCAAAAATGGACGATTTGATGCCCCAAACGATACCAAATAATGTGGAGTTCTGCAAATGATTTTTTTTTTTTTTTCTTCTTCTTTTTTTTCATGTGGTCTGATCTAATCTGTATTTTCTTCATATTTCTTAACCGTTAAGTTATAGAATGTCAGATTATAAAAAAATACATATTGATTTAATTCATTCTAGCTGTACACATAATATTTTTAAAGGTAATTGGTACACTTTAAGCACAAGGAATATATTTTTAAAGTAGAAAATTCTGTTTCGATGACAGCCCTTTCTTCAGCAATCTAAAAGTATGAGGAATGTTGGGTAATTGCTTGTTCAAGTATGGTGCAGCAAAACTACGCCATTTTTGTAATTATACATTTTGTATCATAAACACAGAGCTCAGGGAAACCACACTTGTAAGTCCTACATGTATGTTGTGCGCAGTTGTCATTCATTTACGCACATACTTTTTTAAAAATGTGACTGCTTTTTTACGACGGTTTACCATGCCATATCTGAACAAGCCTTTACTGTAATCTGGGTGCTGCAATACACTGTACCTGCACGATTCAAATGGAATGCAAGAAATCCACTGGGGAGGCAAGCATGGCTACTCTAATCCTCAGTGAAACTAGAACATTATTATCATGGTTCAGTCTACAATGACAAGGATCTGTTTTCTTACATTTGCAATTCTCGTACCGTAGTTTGGTTTGTTGTATATTCATTTCATGGAGAAAAATATGTAAAATAACTATATAGTTCCATGAAATTTAAAAAAAAAAACTTTAAATCAACAACAAAACCTTTCCTTTTCAATGAGGAAAAATCATAGCTGAGAAGATAGAAATTATAGGTGTTTGGTGAAATATATATAACAGGGAAACAATGGTATTACTTATTCATTTATAAAAAATAAAATATAGCAATCAACGAATTTTTTTTCATTTTTGAGAAACCTTCACCCCAGAAGAGCACCAACTTATTTACCTTATACAATTTGCGTTCTGGCAATTGGAGTACAAAGGATAATAGCAGGTGAATGAAATGCTTCATCACCACAGGAAGCATCCATAAATTTGAATACATTTACTTGATAAAGGACTTCAGTATGTCACGTTATCAAGAAAATGGCAATGCCCAAGTGGTGCTGAGAATATGGTACATTACTCTTGCTGTGTGCCTCTCCTATACACTTTGGGGGAACCTTGTAGATTAATGGGCAAGAATAAAATACATCTTTCATAAAAGTTATTTCTTTAGGTGAGGTTTCCTTTAAATAAAGTCTGTCTAAGTCATTCTGAAAATATTAATCCACTATATCAGAGATGCCAACCCTCCCGATTTCATCGGGAGGCTCCCGATAATTCACCCCAACTCCCGACCTTACGATTTCCATCCTTATCCTCCCGATTTAAAAAAAAAAAAAAAAAAAAAAAACGATTTTTTTTTTTTTTTTTTTTTTTTTTCCCCAGTATATATATCTGTGAATTGAATGAGAAATATCGTGTGTTAACTTAAGCATGTAGTATTTCCACTATGTTAAAAGACAAAGTAGCAAAAGATTGTTTCAGCATATGGATCGCTGTAACCAATGCGTGGATATTGACACAGAATCCAAATGGCGGAAAATCAGCAAAAGAAGACCAAGAAATGGTCTCAGAAGTATAAGACCAAAACAGTATCAAGTACCCGTGTATTAGGAAGTCTGAAAGGAATTCATGCATTTTGTACAATTTGTAATTTATTTTTTTAAAAAGTGGGAATTATTTAACTAAATACACATGTAAAATGCTGCGAAATAAGGCTCAGATTGCACCAGAGATCATCTAGAACCCCAGAGCTTCCAGGGCCCTAAAGCAGGCCCTGGACCCCGGCCGCATGGGTCGGGCGCTACGTGCTCGACATGTGCGCTATGCGCACATTATGTGGTGTCGGTTACAAATCCTCCCTATTTCTGTTTTCCAAAAGTTGGCATCTCTGCTATATACTACTGAATTATTTAATTTGGAAATGTTACTGTTCATGGTTGTCACACTGCTCATGTATTAAACTGCAGTGTATCAAAATACATCTCGGGGAGAATGTACCGGTAGCTATGTTGCATGAGAACCATATGTGCCCATGCTCATTATGTGGCTATGTATTGATTGATGGTAGCAGAGTTCTTAAAGGAACTTGGTAACATTGTTCAGATGAGAGAAAATGGTGCTAAGGTAGTGACTTTAATGTATTACAGATAATCTGAAAGTTTGAGTGAAAACAGGCCATTATTAATGATAAAAATTGGGAAAAACTGATCTGATCAATCCTCCCAACTATATTATTACAATTTAATTAAATTTAGCTGAATATAAATCTTCAAAAATCAATGAATTAGCTCTGTATACCATTCTAGACATTTAAGTGTTTTAAGGTTTTTAAAAGCCTGTCTTGTGTCTTATTTTCATGGAAAAATGGTTGGGAAAATTCAAAAATGGTGAATTTACTGTTAGAGGGTGTCGCTCAATGATGCCTCCAAAGAAAACCATAAATATCTTTGTGGTCTGGGAATTTTTCAGGATTTTTTGCATGTTTAGAGGGCTAGTACAGTAGAAGGAATATAATAAGTAACATTTCATCCCAAAATTACACAATTTTTACATCAACCTTCAACAATGTTGCCGAGTCGTCACGGTCTTCTTGGTTGAAAATAGTTTCTTTTATGAAAATGGGTTCTAGAATGTAGGCAATCTAATTGGTCAAGTGACACCATACAACTGTGGCTGGGCAAGTCTCGTTCACCTGCGTGCAGTGCATATTCACTATAAATGCACTCCCAAACATGAATTATCTGAATTCTGTTTACAGCATAGGCCTATTACAAATGTGTCCATGTACAATAAACAGTGTAGCATTTTCACTCTCAGCTCAGACTAGTTCCAGATTCAAGCCTTTGTACTGATAAAAAAAAAATAGTTAAAAATATAAATGTTACTGAATTGTTCATCAATTTATCTTAAATATATATATGTTTACACCATTTATTGTAGTTCAGGCGAAAAACTTAATGATCATAAACGTATGCCTTTTTTCTTCCTATTTGCAAATTACATATGTACATGTACTGTATGATACTTCTTTCATATATATGATACTTTATTCATGTACATACACTTACATGTATATGAGTATATGACAGTTCATTCATATTTATGATAGTTATTTCATGATGGTTAATTCATTTGTAATGCTGCACATACAGATGATACTTCTTTCATTCATATACTACTACAAGTATTATAATTCATTCATGTTAGTGTACACTGCATTTATATGATAGTTCATTTGATGATAATACATTCATAATAATGATATTTCATTCATTTGTATACTACACGGTTGTGATTGTTCATTCATTTGTATACTACATACATGTATGTTGTGGCGTGTGCCTGAGATCCGGCTGCTAGCTAGGAAGTAGAGTTCACTGGTTCACTGTGTTCACTGGTTCACTGGTATGATAGTGCATTTTATAGGTGGCAAACACTGTATGGAATTAAAGACCTTGGGCCATGGTGGCTTTTGTGTTTTGAAAATTCAAGGTTGAGATCCCATAACCACAACATTCTGCTAGTGCTGTGCAATCACTGTACTTTATTACTATTGACTGCCATCCTCTGCAATTCCAATATATCCTGTGTTCAGACAATGAGAATTCATCATAAAGCTAAACAATAATTTATTCATTTTTTGCCTGGTCTAAACGTGTTTAATGAAACAGATATCAAAACGCATGTTTGAGCATCATTGTGAACCAAAACTCAAAAGTTAATTAAGGGTCCTATTGTACTACATTTTGCTTAATATTTATAATACAGTACGTTTTATTTTTATTGGTTGTACATTTTACAGTAAATTTTTAAGGTTGTAAACATTAAATGGAATTGATGAACGAAGACCTTGGGCCATTGTGGCTATTGACTCTATTCTGGGAATTCAAGCATGAGATCCTGTCTGATTAACCACAAAATGTCTGCACTTTATTACTATTGACTGCTATCCTCTGCGATTCCAATACATCCTGTGTTCAGACAATGGTCTGATCGTGTTTAAAGACACGTAAAGTAAAACACATTTTTGAACATCCTTTTAAATGAAAACTCTGCAAACAATCAGAGTCCCATTGTAATCTGAACATCATAGCATGATTTATTGTATCGCTTCCCTTTATGGTTCATTATACATTTCTTGAATTTCTTGAATTTTAATGACTTTATCTTCTTAAATTTAAAGTATAAATTGTCCATTGGATAATTGTAAAAAATATCAGTAACATTACATCATACCACAGCACACCTGGGACCCGTTTCACAAAGCCCTTTTCAATGACAAATGACAAAAATCAGTGACAAATCTGCTGATAACCAATCAGAATCAAGGATTTCAGTAGCTTATTAAAAAAACTGTCATTTGTCACTGATGACAAGTTTTGTGAAATGGGTCCCAGGGGTTTAAGTAGGAAAGTCGGAAGTGTTATTAAAAGGAATTCATTAATAGTAGAATGCTTTCTTTTTCAGGCATACCCAAACTGGCTATCGTGGATGCCCAGGGAAAGGTCATCACAGCAGATGCAAGAGGTTCTGTTACGAAGGATCCAGAGGGCAAGGTACTTTATATGCAGTATCTTGGATTATATTCAGTACCATAAAACAATAATCCATCTCAAAAATGTATGTAATAATAATAATAATAATAATGGTGGCTTCTTATATAGTGCACATGTCCGTCATGTTGTGACGCTCCTGGTGCTGCCTCGATTATTACCCTGGCTTTAGCAAGGCGGCCACTGTGCACTCTAGCATATCAATAATTATAATAATTATAATAAATAATACTAACAGTAATAACAACAGAATAGTAGTAATAGTAATAATGACTCAAGTCAAATTTATTTCCACGTTTGGTTGAAAACAAAGAAATACCATCAATATCACAAATATTCCCAAGAATGCAATACGACACAAAATATATATATAATGATGATAATAATGTTTTATGATAATGATAATGATGCTGATGAGGAAGAAGAAGAAGAAAGAAGAACAAGAAGGGAAAAAAGAGGAGAAGGAGAAGAAGTCCTGTTTACACAGGGTAGCCCTATCAGTATTAATATGTTCTCTGTTAGGGCTGCGTAATCTGTAATCATATTATCACCCTGTCACACATGTCTTTGGATTAATTTTAAAAATGTTGAATCTCAAAACAAGCTCACACTTACGAAGACAGCATTAACAAAAATCAAAACGTTTAGCAATAGTTTGATTGGATTTTGTGCTTTATACAAAAACAATTTTGTATGTTATGTTAATTTCTTTGTTGGCAAATTTAAAGTTATGTCTTCCACCTACTTTCCATTCATTCTTGCTATTTATTCAGATGACTGCATGGCAAAAATCTTTAGTACGTGTCTGTAAATGTAACTTGTAACTGCCCTATGAATAATAAGCTGTACCGTAAATCTCTGTGTATAAGGCGCACTTTTTTTCCGTCGGCAAAAATCAAAAGTCAGGGGTGCGCCTTATACACAGGCTTTTTGTTAACCAGATCAGATCGGCTCTTATTTCAGTGTTCGAAAATACTTTCATTTTATTACGAGGCACAGTTGAAGTGCTTGTGAACTAAGTTAGACCTAGTAATAATTTTGTTTTTAAAACTAAAGATGGCAGAATTTTTTTTTTTTTTTTTTTGGTGTGTGCCTTCAAAATAGGGGTGCGCCTTTTACACAGAGATTTACGGTATTTCTGAACATATTTTCTTTTGTTTGTTTGTTAGGAGTTTCCATGGTATCCAAAGGCCTGCTGTGAGTTGGATGCTGTCTCTGCCGCTATGGTCAATGTAGAATCTTGTCTTATTCTATTTACAGGTATGTTGCACTTTGTAGGAAAGTCCAATCTTAAAGGGGAAGTCCACCCCAATATTAAGTTGTTTTTTATAAATATCAGCAGAAAGAAGAGAGGAACAGAACAGTGAAAGTTTTAGCAAATTCTGATTAATTAATGAAGTTGCGATCAAACACAAATTGGCAACTCTGTGATATATATTGTGAGCTCCCCTCCCATTTTCTCTATACTATTTATATTTCAAACTTTTGTTATTCTGTTTCTCTTATTTTTCTGCTTTCATACGAATCAAATTATTACAAAGGTTGCATTGCCCTTTAATAATCTTCATACTAAAGGTACAGATTCATTTTGATCTAGTGATTACATTGTAAAGGAAACTGTCTGGAAACAAAGGGGGGTGATTATGTAATGCGTAAGAAATAGTTTATCTAGGTTTTGGAATCATCAAAATGGTAAGAAATTGACTCAATCTTGCAGATTGTCACATGCAATGCACACAGAAATGTGTATATCGGACTACTCGCTCACATACACACAAGTGCCTTGAATGTTTGGTCCAAACTGCTACCGTATTTGTTGTCATACATGAATTTTAATAAGAGGGGTCATTTCTTCTATGTAATTCTTCCAAAAAAACATTAAATAATTAGGTCACAAATTATTGTCACCTTTATTGGCAGAACTCAACCTTCTGATGTTGAGAAAAAGTGAAACGAAAATCAAGTGAACAGAACCAATGATTTTGTGAAAATAATTGTAACATAAAAGAAGTTTTAAATTTTTAGGATTGTAATCCATTAAACAAAAACTCTTGACTACCCTGGCAAGCAGCTCTCCATATCTTTGCACTGAGAATTCTAACAAATATTCTTCTCTACGATTGTTCAAGAATTAATAGATTTCATTCATACTGTGTGTAATTTTAATAAACGTGTGTCTCATAAAGTATCTAGGAAGTTTGACCAGAAATATTTTTTTGTGGAAGGAAAGTGTACCGAGGACTCTGTGACATCACTGAATTGAATATGTTTGAATTAATGGATGGAATGAATGAATGAATGATTGAGTGATTGAATAAAAAAAACTTTAAAAAACATTATTTTGTTCTCTTCTGCCATGATGCTCAGAGATTGAAGAAGATGAGGAGGGGGAGGAGTGTACAAGGAAGGCTATGGAGATGATGAAACCCATAGCAGAGGAGACGAAAGCTGCTGAGGAAGCAAAAGGTCAGGAACTTGCCTGCAAGTTCATTGTAGCTGGTGATGTAAGTGTTTACCTAACCCCTTTGAGTTTTATTCATAAGTGATCACAAAGTTAAAGCCATAGGGTGGTATTCTCGAAAGCGGCCTAACTTTAGTCCATGGTTTAATCCACCGACTAAGTATGGAATGCCAATAGTCCATATAAATATGTTTTTCAATAATTTAATCTGTCACTAAATTTAAATAAAATGTAATAACATAATTAATAAATAATTATATAATTATGATATAATTATGTTATCATGGTAATTTAGGGACATATCAGATTATTCCAAAATATATTTATATGGACTCTTGGCATTCCATACTTAGTCGGAGAATTAAACCATGGACTAAAGTTAGTCCGCTTTCAAGAATACCACCCATTCTGTACAAGAAGCACTGCTGCAAAATCCCCCATCTCGGGTCAGCTGTAGCAGTATTGCCTCATAAATCACTGCTTTCCTAGCTGTGCTGTTCTCGCATCTAATCTTCTGTCTGCAAAGTGGAAATTAAGTATTGGGTTATGCACTGTTGGCAAGTTGACAAACTTGGCTAAGAAACATTTAAACATTTTGGCTGTTCCAATGTAAAATGTTTACTAGGTAAAATTCATGAGGTTTTTAAGTGGGTGGGTGGGTCGTCAATTTCCATGTGCAGAAGGTCATAATTTGTTGACACCAGAGTTGGTGGAAATACCATTAGTGGGTGTACAAGTCTGCACACAGCAAACCTGTGGCCTAGGTTGATCAACAAACACCCCCTCGTCTGGAGAGTCTTCGGGTGATGCAAATGTCAGATGTGGTAAGGACTTTACCACATGGGGAAAGGCAAAACATTACATAAAGCCTATTGGTCATAAACTTGAAGGCTGATCCTGGTAATTGATGACACCTTTTATTGGGTAAACACCTGATACTGTTTTCACACTGGCACAAATTTGCTTAACCCGGCCTAAAGGTGGGGTTAAAGGGGGTCTTAGCCCCACCTATAGTCAGGGGTTAAGCTTATTCCACTTTGTTTTCCAGGGGTGATAGTGAGCACTAAAAAAAAAATAGGTTTTTTGTTTTCCCCTCAACCACGCCCCCCTTGAGTAAAAAAAAGAGAAGAGGATTCGCGGGGAAAAAAAAGCATCTAACAACATTCCCCCCTTTCGAGTAAGAAAATTGGGAAAAAAATAGGGAAGATTAGAGAAAATAACGGGGAAATCAGTAAAATCAGGATAAAAGAGGGAAGAAGGAAAAAAATCTGGTAAAAAATGATTTTTTTTTTTTATTTATTTTTTTTTTTTTTTAATCGGGAAGAAAACAAAATCGGGAAAAAATCGGGAAAAATAAAAAAAAACGGGAAACCGATTTAAATCGAGTTTTTATCAGGCCTGGTTTTCACACTGGCAAAATTTCGCTTAACCCCAGACTAAAGGTGGGGTTAAAGGGGGTCTTAGCCCCACCTATAGTCCGGGATAAGCTTATTCTTCCACTTTCTGTTCAGACACGTAGTTACCAAAGTAGGCTAGCCCCACCTATAGTACGTGGTTAGCTGGCCCTGAAAAAAAGCAGGGCTAACCCGCAATTGTGGTGATAACTCCGCAATTGCAGTACCAAGCAAATGAATGAGAACAAAAACGAAAAATAATCTGGTTCTACGCAAGCCTATGAAAAGCCAACAAAGTTAGTCTGGGGTTAAGGATAGTACGGGGCTAACTAAGCAAAGTACGGGGTTAAGCAAAAAAGTGTGAAAAGAGTATAAATGGTGTCTGATTCCCCATGAGAGCCCACTTCTAATAAGAGCTTATTTTGCAATGTTCATCTATTGTTTGATTGACAGGATGAGACGGTAGAGGGCCTACAGCAGTTCCTGAGCATCGCTGATGAGAGCCTGCCGATGCTCGTGCTCCTGGACATCCCACGAGAGAGAGTCTCCTGCTGTGAGGGAAAGGAGATCACTCCGGATCTCATTCGGGAATACTACCACAAGTTTGTCAAGGACGAGCTGCAGTGGACAACCCTCTCCCCATAATCAAGGAGAGAGAAGGAGATACAAGTCTAGAGAGGGACCGGTCGATCAAATGAACAGAATGACAGGATTTTTAGTAGGATCCTCATGGTGTACGTCACTTCATATTGACTTTGAGTATGCAACTGCACCTGTATGCATGATCAATGAAAATTAACAATTGCGTACAAAAGCGGTAATTCAGGGGGATGTTTACTTAAAGAATCAATTTCAAATCTTTTCAGATTTTCAGATTAAAGTAGCAACCCTTCCTTCCTTCATTCTACCACCATTAAATTTTCTTTAACATGTTAGTTTATAGAGACTTGACTATAAAATTAATAATCATTGAATGTAGGGGAAATGGATTAAAAGGTTTTCATGTGTACATTATCTACCGGTATTGAGAAACAAATACAAGGCAAAATTGTTTGTAGAAAATACATACTGGTAAATAAAAAAAGTACTAATAGATTCCTGTGTATGAACATGTACTAATGCTGCAATTATTATTATAATTACTTATACTGCACTTTTCCCATAAGGCCCAAAGCGCTGACATTAAATTACAAATACATAAATACATGTACATGTTAAATAAGAATAAGAAATAATTTCATATATTCAATATCCGTCGCTATACTGCCAAACAGTCAGTAGTGAATTTCATGCCTCCATTTTTGTACAATCCGAGGCCTAGCATCTTGATAACTTGTGGTTTATACAAATCTTCTTTTTTTTTTCAAATTTAAAAAATCGCCAGTGCAAGTCAGAGGGAAGTATTTTTTTAAGTCCTAGTCTGCTGGTACCATTTTTGTGCAATTTTTCGATCAAAATGAAGGCTGTCCTCCTCGGTGGAATGTACCAAATCACCATTTTGACCATTCTAACATCAATATCTTGATGGTGCATGGATATATGTACCTGTAATACTATAGGCTGATTGTACTTAATATTGAGCTAGGCTGGTAGTTTAGCATTGTGATATTATAAGTTTACTTGTGAAAGTTGTAAATAAGATAGTAATATAACATTCTACTCTGTTTGGCATATTGTGAAAATTACAAATGAAGCATTGTGTCAAATGATTATTCTCTTTCATCAAAAAATAAGTGGTGCGTTATAATAATTTCCTCAAATATGTTATTTACATTAAAGGGGGTGTAGCATGACGAGACTACGTGTCTTACCTGTGGCCTGACTCGGGGGCCAATCGGGTATAATACGACTACGGACGACGCAAACGCAGTATTCACCTACGTGCAACATATACGCAAAAACGAAGCGTGAGAAGAGCTTTGGTCTGTTTCGCGAACACTAGAGTGCGCTGACCTTTAACCAAGTTCATTCAATTATGTGCAGTCGTCCAAAAGAAGTCGTAAATCAGTAGTTGTCATGCTACACCCCCTTTAACCAGGAGGTGATTTTTTTTTTTTTTCTTTTTTTTTTTCTTACAATACTTACAATCTTATCATGTAGCCCAAATTTACCAAAGGTAACTCTTCTGTTTTTCTTCCATATTCATGAGTGTCTTGTTATGATTGTACAATTTAAAAAAATATATAATTATATTCTAGGAATTTCATTCACATTTTTATCTTATTTTCATTCTAATTGCAGATACTTGATACCAAAATTCTGAGATTTTAAGCTCTTTTTTTTCTCCAACTTTTAGTACCTTTTGTATATATACAGTTTGTATTTTTACTGTCTTTGCCTGCCTTTGCATGCATGGGCATCCATTTGTGCTTGTACTATATTTAAATAAAGCTATGTCATCAGTCAGTGTGTTTATATATACAGCGAAGTCAAATAATCCATATCATGTTTGAAGGCCAGGAAGATATTGATTGACTTGTACCATTTTAAGTAGAGTGCAGATAATATTTCTGTTATCGGTACATGCAGTTTTGCCTTTGGAACATCTATTTATTTCTGTGCTCTGAACATGTGCAAAATATAGGGAATCAGGCACTACCGGTAGTCATTTTTGTACTTGTTTTAATTTGTGCATACATCTTCACAAATACAGGTAGTGTTCGCTTACAAGAAAACGAAAGAAAGAAAATAGCAGTTTGATTTTACCATTTTAGACATGCTAAAACTACAAGTAAGCGATTTAGATCAAAGTCATTCCCATAATATTTGCCAAAGAAAAAGAGTAAAGATTGTGATACAGTCAAACCTGTCTATAGCGACCGCCCAAGGGAAACACAAAATGTGGTCTTTGTAGACAGGTTGTCACTAAAGCAGGTTTGACTGTACTTACTTAATTTGCCCAAACAGACCAGTTTTGCTAGCCCTTTTTGCATGCCCTGGATAAATAAGGCAGGTGTATTTTGAATTTATTTGCCATGGGGCAAGTCATTTTGGAGCACCCGCCCCAGTTTCATTGTATTTTTTGCTTGTATATCATAGACTCGTAACATTACCCTATGATATTACGTGACAGGTGAATTATGTTTTTCCAACGGTAGTAGTAATACCTCAATGTATAGAAGGACCAAAAACATTTTTAATATCACAACTCCATTTTTGCACAAAAAGCATTGTGTATTAGCTTTTTTTTCTTACTTGTTACATGGCAGTTATTCCATTCTTTAATAGATACCTATGTTATATATGGGCCAGAGTGGCTGTTTATTGATGACCTGAGGTTTACTAACCATTCAAAAGTGAGAGGTACAGCTTGGACATGGAATGCGGGTATCTTACCATGGTTTTTCAATGGTAAGTAATTGAAGTAGGAAAATGTACATGAGGCTCTCTAACTACAATCACTAAAGACAAAATTCAACTGTAGAATGGAAATAATATCGTCACTGTACATGGTCTGTTGGGGACCTTGTGCCGTCGACGTTATTAATTATTATTTAATTGGTCCTATGCATGCAATTCATACTTGGAGTGAGCTGAGAAAAAAACAACGAAATTATTATCGGTTTTCTCTCTTTTTACACGTTTTGCTTTTAAAAGATCGAACTTTATTACTGGTACTCTAAAGTTTTTTTTTTAATATCATAAAATATGCCAGGTTATTGCCTATGTTCTATATGTGAATGGCTACAGTATCCATAATCTGTAGGTTGAGCACCAAAGTTTGAGATCTGTGTGTGTGTATGAAGCCAATATACATGTATTCTTGTGTCATTCTATGCATGCAGGTAGCTTCAAAATATCTGTGTGCTGTTTCCAACAAAGAACTGGTTTTATCTCTCATTTGTTTGGGTAGAATGGCATTTTACAATGTAAAATGAGATGACTGCTTGATATTAAAAATAGTGGAATATTTTCAAGTTAACAAGACCATTTTTTTTAGGCTTTAGAAATTGAGACAATTTTTTTTGTCTTGGCTTGAAGACCTTAATAGTGATAAGTAACATTCAAGTGTTGTTTTCAATGAAATTTTAAATTTAATGTTATTTGCATGCCGCTAGTGCGATAAATATGTTGGATATATATATATATATATATATATATAAGATTAAGAAACAGTAATTGCTTTTTTGAAATTAATTTTCAATCTGCACAATTCAGTGAGTTATGTATTTGAGATGTTTTGTATGTAGAAAAAAAAAATGCAATATGTGAACTTGGTATGCTAGTAACCAAGACGAATTGCTCAATAGCAAACTTTATGCACAGATGCAATAAATTGCACTGCCAGTTATTACAAAGTTAATTAAAACCTCCATTACCTCTTTGTAAGAAAAGCTGCTCATATGTTGATTTTAACGCTTCTTTCAGGGTCATTTTTTATTTATGAGCAGTTTATCCCTTTGCTAAAAATATCCTTGTCATGGCGAATTTTTTTTTATCATTGTGCTATTCATTTGTTTTAATATGCCTCTAAGACTTGCAATTATGGAATGTTATCAACTGTACTCAACAAGGTATTTTAAAATGTAAAATATGCAGTAGTAACTTAATGAGAAATAAAATTGCAAGGATGAACTTGTACGGTAAAGCAATATCATGTACACTTATACAGCACAGTGCGATGTTCGACCAGTTGAATGAGAATGTGCTATTGTAACGCTTCGATGCACCAGGTATAGTTTCTTTTGTGGATAAACATGTACTTGTTACATGGTTTGCTTGTGCTTCATCTAATAAACTAGTGTGTTAATGTCTTTCCAAAAGTTGTGTCTTTATTATTTTCTTGAAGTTCTAGAGTTTATTTGTAACGTAAATCTGGGAACGTAGTGAAATATTTATTGTCCCTAACCTCAGAAACATGATTATCTTTTTTAAGAGAAACTTCACCCTGATATTAAATTAGATTTAATAGAAGCAGAAAAATGAGAGAAACCTGATCAGTGTAAGTTTGAACAAAATCCGATTAAAGTCACAAAGAAGTCAGCTCTCATGGGGAATTCGACACCGTTCGGGTGTTTACCCAATAACAGGTGTTCACCAGGGTTAGCCTTGAGTTTTATGACCATTAGATTTTATGTAATGCTTTGCTTTTTCCACCAAGTCTGGTGTCAGCGAATTACGGCCTTCTGCACATGGAAACTGACTACCCACTCCCTTTAAAGTAAGAAAGTCATGATTGTGACTCAGTGGCGTATTTTGCTATTCTCCGATATGCTCTACGGTATACAGAAAATTTCATAAAGTTTTGTTTCCTTAGTTATTGATGAAGGAGTAGAGTAGTTACATACAGGGGTTGTATAAAAACATTTTCAATGATCGTATCTGAATGTATGATTGAAAATTTTCTTGATGGAAAATATAAATGTTTGAAGGGCAAATCATATTGGAGAGGGGGGGGGGGGGTCACAAGATTTGTCAGAGTTGCCGGTGAAGCCCCTTTCAAAGTGGAAAGGGGACCACCAACAAAAAAGGTTCTTTCTGGAGTAAAACGGGGGGGGGGGGGGGGTTAAAGGGAAACCTCAAAGCAATAAATATACAATATTTATACATTGGTATATACCCCTGAATTGTGATAAATCTATTATCAGAGCTGTTTTCAATGTTTTATTAAAAAGGAAAAGGGACACTTATATGTAGGGAAAGGGGCAATTATTAGGAGAAAAAAAGGCACATATCAGAGGTGGAAAGGGGCACTCATCAGAGACGAATAGGAGCACTTATCAGAAGGGGTAGGGGAACTTATTGCAAGGGAAAAGGGACACTTGTTAATGAAAAACTGCACATCTCAGATTTGAAGAAGGGCACTCACAAGAGATTTTTAAAAGGGCACTTCGGAGAATGGAAAAGGGGTACTTATTGCAAAGTATGGGGTCCTTTGTGAAGGAAGAGGGGCACCTATCAGATTTTAACGGGCGTTTATCAGAGGTGAAAAGTGGCATTTATGAGGGAAAAAACACAAAAAATTGGGGGCACTTAGAAGAAGTAAAGATATGCACTTATATTTAGAAGGGTAGGGGCGCTTTTGACAAAGGAATAAGACCAATTGTCAAAGTAAAAGGAGCACCTCTCAGATTTGGAGAAGAAACAATCACCAGATATAAAAAGGGGCTCTTATAAGAATGAGAAACGGACACCAAACAGAAAGAAAGAGGGGCACTATGCCACCCCCCCCCCTCCCTCCCCCAGAAGCACTACACTGATGAAATGTTCTTCTACTTTCTTCGCTTTGCAAAGATAGTCAGCATCATGGCCTTAACTTTGAAGGCAGCCGTTATCTTGTTAAGTTTTCTTTTCAGTCATATTTGAATTGCTCATTGATATTTCCAGATCATATTTGTATCCTTACTTCCTTTCTCATCATTCTGTACCTCTATCTCTCTTCCTCCCCCCCCCCCCCTTCCTTTCTCCAACTCTCTCCCTTCCTCACACACACTTATATTCCAACTTGCTTCCTTTTCTGTTGTTCCATCTCGCATCATTCTCATTAACATACCTTTCTTTATATTGTTTCACCAAGTACTTCTCTCATGCATAAAACAACATAGAACATGTACATCAAATACTATGTGCCTAAACTCCAAGTCTGGAACCCAAAATTCCAGCCTAAGCTCCATGTATGGAACCCCAAATTCCAAACCTTTATAACAAAAGGCTTGTGCATACAGATCTAACAAATCTCAACTCTCGGTCCTAGAGAGACTTTTCAATTTCATCTATTTATTTTTTGTGATAGATAGTCAGTCTCAGCCAGACCTACCAACATATTTGTGGGTAATTTATATTTTTAATGTTTCGCCATTCACAATTGACTTGCTAGTCTGGCAAATTTTGGTTGCTCTAAAATGTTTAGCAAAGTATTTTGCACCATCCTCTCAATGAAATACAATAATCACACTGAAATCACACTTTATCAAGAAAAGAACACAAGGACCAATCAGTAATTGATGTTACAACTGTAGTGTATTTATCATAATATATTACAGAATTTGAGGAATATCAAATGCTCCAATAGCTATACACAATACAAGATGGGAGTCAACAATGTTGCAACAGTTTCTTCTTTTGTGTGTGCGTTTCTTGCCATAGTTTCGATCGAGCGGCATTCTAATCGAAGAGACCAAAGCCCATGTCGTCATCAGATTCCTCCTCGCTCTCCTCCTTCTTTGCTTCCGGCTTCTTCTTCTCCTCTGCGGCTCCACCGGCAGCAGCACCACCACCGGCAGCAGGAGCGGCTCCTCCGCCTCCGGCAGGCATCGATGCCAGCTTGGATTTGCCTGGGGGTTTGGAGATTAGATTGAAAAAAAAGTGATGCAAAATAAAATACAACATACTGACGTAGTACATCAATTTACCAGGGGTGATAGTGAGCACTAAAAAAAAAAATTAAATGGCATCTAACAACATTCCCCCACTTTTGAGAAAGAAAATTGGGAAAAAATTAAAAAATCAGGAAACGGATTTAAATCGGGTAATTATCAGGCCTGATTTACACAAAGACTAGCTGGAGAAAAAAAGTATTTACTCTTTTTTGGTAACTGTCATTTGATTCAGAAACTATTTAGTTCAACTTCATGTTCTGTAACTTCAGTTAAACTCAACTCTGGGCCTAAGATAAAGTTTAACAAAGGACAACTTAGACCTCTGATTAACTGCCTTATTTAGAGCACATCATCACACATGTACAAGAAGATGAGCACTCAAGTCGTTAGACTCAAAACAAGAATAACAGTGCAAGAATCAATCTCACAAGATTTTTTGTATTTTCTAGAATATGTATAAAGTAAATGTATGCTTTTGTACAATGTCCAGAGTATATGACGAAACTAATCATTGAACTTCAGTCCACATTTTCAGAGACAAAATAGCTCATCACTGACAATCAGCCGAAAGATGGTTAAGTTTGCATCATCATAAAATGTGGCTAGTATGTAGCAAAGTTCCCATTTAACTCTGACCAATATGTACACTTTTTCCATTATCAGGATAAATGAATGCTAATATGAACTCTTCACTAGTTGAGCTTCATTAACGTTTGGAGTATGTATCAAACCTTTCCAATCGATAAGGTTAACAAATAATATATGATCTATAAAAACAACTTTTGCTATTGTAAAAAGACCCGTCATCACTTCCAAAACGAAACGCAATGGATCAAAAGAGGTGTGTGTGGATCACTGATTACTCACCCTCTGCGATCAGATCCTTCACTTTCTTGCCTTCCAGCTCCTTGATGACAATACCGAGCTTCTCATCGTCGATCTCGACTCCGACACTCTGGAGAACTTTCTTCACATCAGCAGCTGAAGCATTGGGTTTGCCGCCAAGGGCGAGTAGGAGGTATGCGGCCACGTAACGCATTCTGCACAGAAAAAGAAAAAAAAAGCAGATCTCTGTTATTGAATGAGGTTCATTTTTCAAGACCTTCTTTAAAATTATGAATTTATAAAACTTTTGTTCATAGATTTGACCTCCACAAAGTAACTTTGTATGTATCCTCCCATGATATTCAAGATCATTATCGATTGAGGGAGGGTTAAGAATTCATTTTTAAAAGTGCAATTATGGATCTCCCGAAAATTCAAACTCACAACCAAAATGGATATGGGCTGTTGATCAGGCAGGTGGTCGTAAACCCTATAAGTTCTGGTAATGGGGAATATTAAAAATGAACTTAGCTGTTAACATTACTTGGAACAGATATATTAAACAAGTTAACAGAAAATTACTGGAAATCACATTCACTGTCCCACCAAATATATCTGCATACAACTCATCGCACCACAAATTATTCCTGGTGGTTGGCACGACAAGCTCAATTTCTTCACATTATGTGCCAACTGTTCAGATATGACACAATCTCTACCAAAGTTTACAGCAGATATCATCAGTTTGTAGTCTGATCAATTTTATTTCGTATGAATCGTGACAAGTTCTATCATTATCAAAAACAAAGATAAACTAAGTGTACAACACTGAGGATTTTTTAATATTTGTGAAATTTTGTTTGTATAAAAATCCTCACCACATTCTCAGGTATTTGAGAGACTAATCACAGTGTGTCAGTCGAAAGATGGTGTTCAAATATTACATCATCATGAAATGTGGAGTGAGGATTTCTTGACATGAGTAAAGTAAAACGGGTTTGACATTTTGAAAAACAATTGCAAGTCAATATCGAGGGCACATTTCTCCCTCCACTTAATGCTGTGACCATTTTATACATTTTTATACAAATTTGTCCAAAAAATACCCACCCCCCCCCCCCCCCCCAATCGAGATTGTACAATACCAAAAGCAGACAACAAAATTACCGGTAAGATAAGAATTGTCACATATCAATTGAAACTTGTGACACAAAGAACCTCTCAGTCTCACTGCCTTGTGTTCCATCAGGAAAAAATGAGGACGTTTTGACTTTTGAGAGGAAAAGGGAAAAGGAGTTTCATTACACCAAATCACACATGATCAAATAAAAACTGACCGAAGCGAAGGTTAATTTGGGTTAAATATAATATCAATCGAGGTCCATTTTAACTGCCTTCTCATTCAGATACTATCTCGAAAATTGATGATATCTTATCTCCAGGCAATATTAAATCAATTTACTGATTGTCATGTAGCCTTTATGAAGGACCGACAAGAGTAGCACATGTGTTGCACCACTTTGGCTTGAGCAAGCAATCCACAGCCACGCACCACAACACGTTCCCATTAACACACTACACATGGCATTCACAGTTGTCGGCGACTCTCGCCATGTCTCGACTCACTGCACTCAGTCACAGACACGATACCATATTTTCATAGTTAAATTTCCTCCTTAATATTCATTGTTTACCATTCATTTTTTCAAATTGAGCAATTAAGGTTATTAGGTTTATCAATAAGCGTCATTTATATTTCATAATAGTTTGGGCGTCTTACTTTAAGTCTTTTCGACACGAAACGATGTGCACGCCAAGAACCAAATGATAACCTTAGTTGAAAGAGGCTGTTCAACGTCGTCCAAAACTGAACTCGCATGAACGCGAGATGATGCGTCGGTACGGTTTGTGTTTCGGTACTAGCTACGCATGGAGAGATTGTCAGGACTTGTTGCAATGTTTTTTATTTATTTATTCATTGATTTTTATTTTTATACTTTTAAATTTGTCATTAATTAATCTCCTAACTTCTTCACACCTTTGGAGTGGGCAAAGGGAATATCAATTTGCTCCACCTCATCAATAACTTTTCAACCATGAGATATGAAGAAAGATTTTAAAATCTAATCCAATTTTCTCAGAAATTCTCGCGCCCCCAGGTTGATCGCAATCGTGTTTTTTTAATATTGTTTATTGTGCTTCCTTTCAACAAATTCATATAAAACAAAATGACATTTTATGGATAAAAACAAAAACAAGCTCATAATTTTCAAATAATATGACAAATACAGAATGGAAACAATATAACATAAAATACCTCAAACTCCCTCTCCTCCTAAACCTGCCCCCCCCCCATTCAATTCAAAACAGAAAAAACAAACTTAAATCCATCCACGATGAATGGAACATAGGGA
>JAVYIG010011878.1:0-57422 GCA_035222895.1 Strongylocentrotus droebachiensis | reverse complement strand
TAATGGCCTAGCTTCTTTAGTATAGATCAGGGACCCGTTTCACAAAGCCTATTTTCAATGACAAATGACAAATATCAGTGACAAATCTGCTGATGACCAATCAGAAACAAGGATATTAGTAGCTTATAACACAAACTGTCATTTGTCACTAATGACAAGTCTGTGAAACGCCTTCCCCCCCCCCCCCCCCAGATTAATTATGAAGTGAAATAACCCCTTTGGTTTTGCAATTTATGTGTCATGCTGGCCTTGGAGAAGTTTTCAGGTCTTGAAGAGCATTTCTTGATAAAGAAGTACGTATACATGGGAATACTGTACTAAACCGTTTCTAACAATGCACCACTACTTATAACAGTAATGTATATTTTGTTCAAGTAATGCTCTTAGACATGTATATATATATATATATATATATATATATGGAGACGTATTTGATAGACTAGATTATAACAGTTATATCCCGGGGGAATTCAAATATGTGTTGGTATATATGACTATTGCAATATATCGATTGAATGTCTAGAATTGCCCATAGGGCAGTGACAACCTCTGTTCACAGGATGTAAATTTAAGCTTAATTTTTTATTGAATACAATGAATAAAATTCATGAGCTTCATTATTTAATTATCATAATGTCCTCCTTGTATAATGCGTTCATATTTAAAAGATTTTGTGATACCATCTTTATTGCTGTCCACCCCATTTCCAATGTGAGTAAAAAAAAATCCACTTTCTGAAATATTTTTTTTTCTGCATTTGTAGTAATGCCATGTGGATAGCCCTAAGGTTATTGATTTCATCCCAAAATACTTGAAAGAGAGAAAAAGAAAGAGAGAGAGAGAAAGAGAGAGAGAGACAGAGAGAAGGGTGATATAGGGAGAGATAAGGAAAGACGGGGGAGAGGGAGAGAAAGGGGGAATGAGGGAGATAGAAACAGAGGAGGATAAAGTAAGTGAGACAGAGAGGGAGGAATGGAGGGAGAGTTTTGCTCTTGGGCAAATCCAAGTCCCTTTCAATGTCCCTTTTAATGTCCCTTTCACGTAGGCGTATCCAGAAGACAGGAGCCACTACCCCCGCCCCCCCCCCCCCCCCCAGTAGGAATTTATTCCTTGAAATGCTAGAGCGCCGTATGGCAGCCGTGCTAAAGCCAGGGTAATAATCGGGAGCGCCAGGAGGGTCAACTCTGACTGGCATGAGCGCTATACAAGAACCCATTATTATTATCATCGAAAGCCTTGCTGAAGAATCAATTAATATGACAAAGATTGCAATACTACATGTGCGTTTCAATTACGTATGCATGGTGTCTGTTTTGGTAATCATAAAGGTCGTGACAGCTTAGGCTAACCAACACTTTCCGAGTCTTGTCATTATGATTAATTATCATAAACAAATTAATTTGCCGTTAATACTGACACGTATTGTTCCGTATTTTTACCCACCCTTCTGTCCCCGTCTCCTTTTCTCTTTCCACATATTTTTCTCAATCTTTTCCTCTCTCACGTCATACCCCCCCCCCCCCCCTCCATTCCGTTTCTCTATTTCTCTTTCTTCGAGTTGTGCCTTTATTCCCGCTCTTTTGTTTGACTGTCTTACGCTTCATGGCGCGTGTGTGAAATACACTCGGCAATAACAAGAAAGTGGACACTCTTTAATGTTCAAAATTTTCACATAAACCATGAAACTCATATAATAAAATATATATCAAATTAGAGGAAAATTAATACTCCGTCAACGTCAATTAAGATCAAGTTTTGAATAATTGGATTCCAATAGTCAGAATGAGAATTGCATACATTCCAAGCCATAATGTTTGTCCTACCTAGCAACAATTAATGTATTATATAAAATCCGCATTCTGACTATTGGAATACACTTATTAACAGGTGAATGAAATAATTTATAACATGGCACTTAGCAAAGATTTATACATTAAATGCAATTACATTATGAAAATGGTCTATTGCATATCATTTTAAAGAGGATTAATTCATGTTTATTTTGATAAAACGAAAGATAAGATTATATCAATTTAAACTGAATAAACATTATAAATAGCATCCGCTTTTCTTTCTTTTCTTTTTTTGCTGAGTGTAGTTACCGCTTTCTTGAATTATCACGTGTTTGACAATTTGTTATATTTCCCCGAATACCTATAATATTATTGTAGACAAAAGTGATACAATGTAACTATATGTTAACTCTAAAATCATTCTTCTCTTCTTTAATCACACTCCCCTTTTCTTTAGCAGAGGCAGATCCAAGATAGTCCGAAAGGGCGGGGCGGAAAGAAACACGACACTAATCTTTCATGAACACGTTTATGAATATGCCACCGGTTATTCCAAACAGGTACAAGTCAGGATAATCTCTGACAAGAAAAATTTCCAAATTTCCCCTTCCCCATTTGATCATCCCTCTCTATTACTATATTTATTAAGTGCATTTATAATTCTGATTGCAGATATGAAATTGTCCTCATTTCATTTCCACGCTTTCATGGTAAAGACCGGTAGTGGTAAAATTGCGGTTCAAGGGTTTTCCATGCAATATTGTTTAAATATTACCTTCAGAGGTTTAGATGGCAATACTTCAACCTAAATTCGCAAAAAAGCAGAAACATATGCCCAAATGTTTAATGTTGAAGTGCAATTCGCGACATCTATCCAGGCCGGATCAATATTATAATTTACCAAATATATTAATTAGTAGGCGGTTTCCCGTCGAAATTTGTATCATCACGTGTTAGTCAAAACATATTCTTTCACATGATTGGTAATAAGAGCTTCCATTTCATTTTTTGAGAGGGGGGGCGTTTCCAAAACTGGTCTATACCTTTAATGATAATATTCCAATCTTTTATAGTGGATATCACTGCTCCTTAAATGGTCTTTGCTCCCGAGCTTTCAAGGCGACCATTTAAACCCGGAATCATGTTTTAGATGTATACTTTCACTTCCTGAGCTAAGAGTCTCTATATTGTTGGCCAACTAATCTATTTGTCCCACTTTCTTTTCTGTTCCTCAGTTGCTTTTCAATTCTTCCTCACTTTATTCATTTTCATGATCCGGTGTTTTGAAGATCGAATGTCGCTCGCGTACCACCACGATGTCTATTTATTACCTGACAGAGCGATTAGAAGAAAAAAAGACAAAAGAAAACCTTTTAGCCTTTTAGTAAGTGATGCTGTTACAAAAAAAGCTATGACAAAATGACGTGGAAAATTGATCCAAGTAGACTTGTGGCACATTTTTAGATGAAGGCGGCGGCAATGCATCTCCATCAAATAATTTTCTCTATCTGGGCTTCCTTTTGGTTTAAGGTATATATTATGGGTGCGTGGGTTGTTGTTTATGAGTGGTATTTGAGTGCGGTAGACCTAGAGTTGCCATTATACTTGAGCATCAATCATGATCGGGAAGGACAATATAGTTATTATTCGATGATTGATCCCAATGTAGGAAATAAATTAAACGTAATGCACGAAACTCTCCCAAAAATGCTTTACGAATGTTTTTTTCTTCAAAGAAAGCCTAAGTTTATTACAACGCTATTCATTTACTTTTAGTAGTCACCGTTGTGTACTGGTGAAAAATAAAAACATCAGAAGACTGTTAGTTTGACTTTTGACATTTTACTCAAATGACAGCGCCATACAAAGGAAAATGAAATTGGTAATAGACCAATAGGTATTAAAAGTGTTTCATGTTCACTCTCATTTCTCATATCTTTCTCATTAACTCTTCTCCCACCCCACCCCCCTCTCTCTCCCCTCACATACACACACACGCACGCACACACACACACACACACACGCACACACCCATACACACGCACACATATACACGTATTGACACCGATGATGTTCGCTCAATTTAAGAAATTTAACGCATGACTATCCCATGTTTCATTTCTGCGGTGTTTCTTTCTTTCTAATTTTTTTTCTTCTACTTCATGTTTTCTTTTGTGCGTGACTCGATGATCAAATTTCTAGGGGAGGGAACGTGTCTCTTGGTATCATTCTTGCTTTTCTGTCAGCTTTTGGTTGATTGCGTGACGGTCTTTTGTACAGAGTGAACATCTCGGGGACTCAATTATATCGATACGTTATTTTGTTTTCCTTTAATGGAATACCATTCACCTTTATCTTCAATACTACTAGAAATGTGATGGTTTTAAGTTTTAATTTGTTTGAATGTTGATGGTATTTTTTCTTTTGTTACTTTGTTTATTTATTATTGTACTTCTTTTTTGTGTATTTTTTGTTTTTATGTTCTTGTAAATGAGATAAAATAAGATACAATAAAGTTATTGTGTGGACACGGACTATTTCATTTTTTGTTAAATCGAAATATTGGACTGCCATTTCCTGGTGTCATGTACCGATCCTAGACAAACTGAACTAAACACCGTGTAATAATGATCCTTAAAATTATTAATTCATTCATTTATGTCCGGCGCTTACCCACCCTGCAAGCGTCATACCTTTTTCTTGAGAGCCGTTGCCGTAAAAGAAGAAAACAAACAGTACACATGAGAAATATCCAATCTGTATTTATGTGATTTGATTGATGTGTTGGTAATTCGCAATTAAATATGAAAATGACTATCGCTGTTTAGATTGACGATTAATTAAAATGACGATAGTTTAGCATCGCAAGTTGTGCAGTCTGTTTCTTTATCACCTTTATGTTTCATTATATCCGACCCCCCTCCCCCCCCCCCCCCCCCCCGCCCGTGGCGGCCGTGCTTTTGGTCAGGTCTGCTAGCTCGGAATATAGGCCTCGACTGAGGGGGGGGGGGGCGTTAGTTACACACAGACGCAGTGACACACTATGTATCCCTTCAACTCTTAATAAATACAGGAGAAACTCAAAACAAAACAGAAGTCAAAATATCAGCATGCCTTTCGCTATTTTTATTTGTTTTCTCCTAAACTACAATGACAGCACTTTTTTTTTTTGGGGGGGGGGGACTTGACGTCCATACAATCAAATTCCGGAATAAACCTACACAAAAGTTTCATTTTAATGTCATGTTACTTATAGTACGGTTAGTGGGAGTAGGGGAAAGGGGGGAGATAGCGAAAACCCGATGAAAATTCAAATGTTCCTAATTGTTCAGGCCTTTTAATGTAATTATTACATGCTCTGATATCTTTTAAGCTCGCGGAGACAGGCCACTGCAGGGGCTCAATCAATCGGGAACACCAAGTCGACTTTCCGAGGACAGCTTTTCAAAAACTCAAATAAACCAAATAATATGACAATGATATGTTCTTTTCACGTTGCAGGACTCTCGCTTGAGAAGGATCACACTAATAATATTGATGGTAAAGGCTCAGGAATCCTGGTGGGCAACACACTCGAGGAGGAACACATGAAGCTATCGTTGATAAAGGCTAAACAAAAATTATAGCACCAAACAGTTGTTCCGATGGCCCAGCAATCGGCAAACTTCACATTGCAAAAATTGACAAAGCAGACGGGAGTTCAAAATAAAATGGTGGAAGAATTCTCAAATTGGTACAGTCCCTCGTAGCTTTTTGTGTGGACAAATTTATCCTCTCGCTTCCTATAGCTTGCCGCTTTCGTAATGCCAAAGGATTTTTCGAATTATAAAGTGTCCTCCAAATGAATAGAACAGTAAGCAGGAAATGCGGAGGACACATCGGGGTAAGAGGGGTGGGCGTGATCGCTTTAAGGACCATCTTAAATTTGGTACTCTCAACTCCCGCTCTCTGCGCAATAAATCAACCATATTTCAAGACTTTGTCGTTGATCACAAATTAGATTTTGTCTGTATTTGTGAAACATGGCTATCATCCGATGATGATGCAGTCGTGGCTGACCTTTGCCCAGGCTCTTACATTTTCAAACACTGTCCACGAGTCTCTGGGTGGGGTGGTGGGGTGGCTTTTCTTTATAAAGACAGCCTCCAGGTTATTATGTCATCAGAAAACTACGACAGTTTTGAATGTATGTCTGCAACTATCTCCAGTGACTCAAGCTGTATGGACATCTCGGTAATCTACAGGCCGCCTGGTGGACATAGCTTCTCCAATTTCTGGAAGAATTCTCTGACTTTCTTGATGGTAGAATGTACAGAACTCCACCTTTTGTCATCACCGGCGACTTGAACATTCACTTGGACAATAACTCTGCACCGAACACACAAAAGTTTAATGATCTTCTCACTAGTCACGGCATCTCCCAGCTAGTCAAATCTCCTACCCATGACAAGGGTCACATCCTGGACGTTGTCATGGTGCGGAACGCTGATGATCAAATCCTGTGTTCGAAACCTCAGGTCATACCTGGCATCTCCGACCATTCTGCTATCTTATGGAAGCTAAACTTCGCTAAGCCTAGTCGGACCCACTCTACATATGTCAGTCGTAACATCAGAGATATTGACAGAGAGACCTTCGCGAATAGCATTGCTGACTGCAACATCACTGCTCCTGCTACATGTAGTGTTGAAGAAGCTGTTCATCACTACAAGTTAGAACTCGGGAGGGTTCTAGATGCTCATGCTCCTCAGAGATCACGGAAAGTGAGGAATCATGCAGACTGTCCGTGGTATACCAATGACATTCGTACTCAGAAGAGGTCACGTAGACAACTGGAGAGGAAATGGAGGGCCAATGGCCGACTTCAGACTGACAAAGAACTGTACTGTGCCCAGCGTGACCTCGTAAATTCACTTGTGAAAAGGGCGAAGCGCTCATACTTTGTAGATCTTATTGAAGACTGTCGGAATGATTCCAGAAAGCTCTTCTCAGTAGCAAACCGACTTCTGAATCGTCGACAGTTATCACCACTTCCAGCCCACACGGACAGCCAGCAAATGGCCTCTACATTCACCCACTTCTTCCAGACGAAAGTCAAGACCATCTGCGACAGTTTATCACCTGACGAAACACCACACCATCCCCTTACTTCCTCTTCCTTTGAAGTAATACAACCTACTACCCCTAAGGAGATTATGTCACTCTTACGTAAACTACCCCCCAAATCATGTCAGTTAGACCCTGTTCCCACTAAATTATTAATGGACTGTTCCTCCACATTCGCTCCCATCCTTTCTTACTTGATTAACTTGAGTTTAGAGCAGGCACATGTTCCTTCCTCATTGAAAATAGCTCATGTTACTCCGTTGTTGAAGAAACCTTCTCTGGACCGAAATTCCCTCCAAAATTATCGACCAGTTTCAAACCTATCTTTTTTGTTCAAAATTCTTGAAAGGGTCGTGTTTTCTCGTCTTTCGGATTATTTTCTGGACAATGATTTGTTCGACCCTTTCCAGTCAGGTTACAGATCCCATCATAGTGTGGAAACACTGCTCGTGAATGTGTCCAACTATATCCTGCAAGGGATGGATAGGGGTAACTCAACTGCTCTCCTGCTGCTAGACTTGTCCTCCGCCTTCGACACCGTTAATCACACTATCCTTTTGAACACACTTAGTTCACTTGGTGTCAAGGGTGAGGCACACAAATGGTTCGAGTCTTATCTGTCATACCACTCTCAGATCGTTTGTATTAATGGTTGCAAATCAGTTGCTTTGCCTCTCTCTTGTGGAGTACCACAGGGTTCTGTGGGCGGGCCTACTCTCTTCTCAATTTATTTAATTGGATTGCGACAAGTTTTGTTACAACATGGCATAGATTATCATATTTATGCAGACGATATTCAACTTATGATTTCCTTCAATTCAGATCAAGCCGCTGCAGAACGAGCCGTTCATCGCCTTGAATCTTGCATGGCTGATGCTCATGATTGGATGCTCGCACGTTCCTTGAAATTAAATTTAGACAAATGTAAATTCCTTATATTTGGTTCCAAAGTACAGCTTAGTAAAGTTAATATCAATTGCATTTCATTTTCTGGCCACATAATTCACTTGTCACAAACGTGTCGCAATCTCGGTGTTATGTTTGACTCACATATGACAATGTCTGACCAAGTTTCTAATATTTGTAGATCAGTAAGGTACCAATTGCGTAATATCGGTTTTATTCGTAAATATTTGTCCAAGTCTGCCACCGAAAAATTAGTTCATGCTCTGATTTCCTCCCGTCTTGATTTTGGCAATGCCCTCCTAATCAATCTACCCCAGAATCTTCTGTCCAAACTCCAGAAGCTTCAAAACGCTGCAGCTCGTATTGTTTCTCTGACCACCAAGCGTACCCACATTTCCCCAGTTTTGCAGTCGCTACACTGGCTCCAAGTAAAAGATCGCATTGTTTTCAAAATTTTGTTGCTTACCTTTCATTGCGTTCACGGCTCTGCTCCTCAATACCTTATCTCTCTAATCCAAAACTACACTCCTGCAAGACCTCTACGCTCATCCACTTCCAATTTTCTTGTGACCCCCAAAATTACCAAAACGTGGGGGGAAAGATCATTTGCATACTCTAGTCCTGAAGACATCAAAAAATGTTTATCTTCTGATTCTTTCAAAACTCATCTCAAAACATTCCTTTTCAAGTCTTGATCGTTTTTCCTGTTTACACGCGCCTTGAGCACTCCACAGAGTGGATTTGGCGCGATATAAGTCACATTATTATTAAATACCGAAATGGGAACTGGAGTCTCGGGATGGGGAAAATGGTATGCAGGCTGGGGTCTGAGGGAGGGAAAATAAAGATGTGCAAGTGCAAGGAAAGAAGGGAAGCGTGGGGTTTTATACCTAATCCGCATTTACCCTACTTCTTGGTTCGCATACTCAATCCGATTCTCTTCTTTATCTTTACATCCCATAATGTTTTTTTTCTTCTCAAAACTTCGAATCCCAGGTCCTTGTTTACACTATTGGCAGGGAATAAACTCTTTTGGTTGGTCAGCAGCCACAAACAATCACTTTTCGTGCTGGCCAAAAAATGTGTTGAGTCTCTGGACTCTCTCAATTATTCCTATCCGAGGCTTAAATGACAACTTCTATCTTGGGTAGCCATTACATCGCATTTCCCAACATCTGCACTTATTCAACAAATTAACAAATACAGAGCAAAATGTCTTACATCCTAAGACCCTAAGATACCCCCTTTCACGAAAATCATGACAAGTTAAACACTAAAAAGCCTTTTATCTTTACATTCAATTCGGTTCCTTATAGGTTCAAACTTAAAATAGAGCACCCTGTCAAAAGAAAAACATAAAAATCCGAGTGAACATCCCCCGATCAACACATTGTCAAGACGGGTTCGTGCCGATCTGAATCTACGGCAGTACATTGGTATGAAATGATAAAAGAGGGTCTCAAAATACCACATCAGTTGTCCGAACGAACAACGAACAACGAATTAAACAAGGAAGATAAATCGCCTTTCACAATTGTGCAACTCGTTTTCATTTGAAAAAACTATGACAGGACATGCCAGGTATTTTATTTACAGGGTTTTTATAATTTCTTTTTTATAACTCCCCACATTGACATTAATTTGTGTTTAGTCTTCATTATTCTGTATTTCCGCTTTTGTTTTCGTAGATTTTCTTTTTCCCAAATGTGTGTTATGTCTTCAATGTGTTGAATAATTGCTATGTATATTGTCTTTATTTTTTCGTTATGTTTGATGGAAATGTAGACAAAGAAATTAGTTCAATAATTCAATTAAAAGGAGACTCTTAAGGAAATATTGTTAAATACAATTACCTGTTGCTATTTTGTCTGCTGCATCGTTGAAATGAAAAGCTTGAGCAATTTCGAGAAGCCTTTGTCTTGTTCCTCCATGTCGTACCCAACCTTGAAGCATTTGTAGAACGATGTGTCGTATTAAAGTTGGTGGAAAGGACATAGATGTGGACATGACCTGCATGATTTCAGAAGCTGCCAGATCAAGGCGTTGTGAGAGGTCGAGTAGATCTTGAGTTGTGCAAATCTTTTTGGAGATATCATCATGACCTAGGGAAAAATTAAATACATTGTAATTTGTACATTGTAATTAATTGCCATGATTGTCCCTGTTGATTTCATATTCTCCTTCTTAAATTGGACTTTTTCTTTTAATTATAACATTTATAGCAATTAAAACTTTCTACCATCCTGCTCACCTCTCAATACGCACTGTCAAAACACATACAATCCCACGTGATGTCTACCATGAGTTAACTTGACTGAAAAAAGACATTACAAAGGTAGGGCTTAATTTGTATCAAACCTGCATTGCAATCCTGGATTTTATAATCTTGAAGAAGCTTTGTCATCAGCACTTCCTCCTCTTGGCTTCCTAAACGTCTGCACCACTTGCTGAGGAGTTGCCATGCTAGTCTGTTCATTGCTGCAGAATCAGAAGGTGCAACGAAACCAACGATGACGTCATTATCCAGACGAAGGGCTTTCCCCAGTTCCCATGCCAAAGACAGACTCTTCACCGGAAGAGCAACGCTACACTGCTCGCCTGTACACGGTGAACCTCCACATAGGTCGATGTCTGCACTGGTTTCATCTCCATCTATCGTTTATAAAATAAAATATGTTATATTATATACAGTTCAAACCTTTTTCAAGGGTTACCTCTCTCTAAAGGCACCCTGCCAAAACTGGCTTTGCATATTGTCTTTCCCCCCCCCCTCGAGAGAGAGAGAGAGAGAGAGAGAGAGAGAGAGAAATGGGTGTTGTAGGTCTTGTCTAGAAAGCCCCATGTCTAGTGTGGACCTTTTGATGTTTTCCTTGGGTGGATAGATAGACTTTAGTTATCTTATTAACTATCATATTGACACAACCCTATGCCAGTCATTGCACTATGAAAGGCCATCCTTAGAACTAATGTGACATACCCGAATCTGAATTCCTGATGATCTCCATATCTCCAGGCTCTACAGACTCGCTTTGCTTTGTTCCTTGTTCAGGTGGTGAAATAGAATTCACTTCCAGTTCATGACCAGCCACTTCTTCGTCTTCTATGTCTTCTTCTTCATCTACAACATAATACATTAGGCCATTATGACCATAGAATAGTACTGCCCCTAGCATAACAGTCTCATTAATATCATTTACATGTTTCGTTTTAATTACTGAAGGGGCCTATCCCATGTGTGCTCTTTTACTTATATGACCTACATGATTGTTCAAAGAGACCAAGAAAATAATGTCCAAGTTCCTTATTTCTTGTATATTTCATATAACAGCAAAAGCTCAGTTTTTAATGGATACCATCAATATATAACCGTGGAATACAAGAAAGCGATTCGACTGAACATTGTGATGTACATTCATAAGATAAGAGATTTAGCTAAAGTCATTTGTATTCCAATAGATAATGAAAAACTTGAATGATTTTTTTCCTATGTTGCACTTGAGAACAGTAGAAGAATATAATTGCATGATTCATGATACCCTTGGTTTTCTCTGCATTCGATGCATTCTGCACTGAATCCCAAACCAGCTTCAACGTCTGCTTTGCTTTAGGCCCTGAAGTTTGTGATGCTTTCCACCTTGAGAGCATTTGGATGTTAGCGTCATTCCTGTTGTATAATGTCCGGTGTTCGATGTGTTGTAACTCTGACTTGTTAAATCCCAGCTTCCCTCTCACCTCATAGAACCTCTTTGGTCTGATCTGACGGGTGAATTCAAGCAGTGTCCTGTCAGGAATTTCTCTGTATTATGAGAAACAGAAAATAAACCCATGAGTACCCTTTTTTCTCGTTAAAAAAAGTCCTATCAAATCACCTGAACATTTCTATGAGTGTTTCAACGTACTAGTATGAGGGCGATCGTGATTTCCGTGCGTTTGTATTTGTATTATTCTTTTTTTTCTATCTCTGCTTACTCGTTTGCGTCACCTCCCCCACCCCCCCCCCCCCCCCCGTTCTTGCCCTCCTATTGTCTTCCCTTTTTTCATGTTATTTCATTAATTCAGGCATTGGTGTAAACATTTATGTTCACGTTGATTGATATTGGCCTTTATGTGGGATTTGCATTTAAACCTATGCCTCACACTAACTGTCTTGTATTGCTCATACTGGAACCAATTTCTTTTCATTTGGCGGTAATGAATATCAATCAAATGGAGCTGAAACAATGAATTATATTAATACCTTAATAGTTGAGCAGTGAATAAATTATAATCTTACCCAGTAAGTCCAATATCTGATGCATCTAGACCATTCCGAAGTAGAACGTAAAGATATAAACATAAAAACAAATAAGAAAACTGAAAATTGAAAATGAACCTAGGACACAGCCTTGTAATAGCCAAGCCAAGTCAAGTACTACTTCGCTTACCATCCCTCCTATGATGTGTGAGTACTAGATAAGCATTTTTGTTCAGTACACTAATTCTATTTTTTATGTTGTAGAATGAAAGGACATGTAATATCTTGACATAACTCAAATACTCAATGTTTACTACATTTCAGCCCTTGGTCCAATTAACAGTTATTTAGAGCTCTAATATCCTGACTGTTATGTGCAATTAGCGTCTCGAAATAGGTTGACTGGAACCTATTCTTGATCCTCAACCCTTAAACTCACAAGTACACACAGTACTAAAATACAAGTTTAACGGAGTGCCGATGTGCTATGAAACCATATTTATTATCCAAAGTTATTCTGATTATAAACTCTATTAAACTAAGTTGCTTGAAAAACATCTGGAAGTAGGCCTACCAGTGTGTACTCGTCCCTAAGTTTGCAGAAAGGTTGAAGCCTACTGTTAAGCGTACTGTTACAATAATTGGGATTCAATGTGAGTACGATTAAAAAAAGTGAATCAATCCTTTTTCTACTAACTTTTTTCCAGTGTATAATAAGGTAATAATTTCATTGATGTTAAAATTGACATGTAAGACAAACGGACACTTTGTTCAAAAAGTCAAACCTGAGATGGCACGTTCTTCTACCGGTGAATCTAAAGATTCCATGAGTAAAAGCAACGTTTTCTTTGCTGCTTGACCGGACGGTTGTCTCTCTCTCCATATTATCAGCATATCATAGATGGCCTGCTCTCTGTCATGGAACCTCCTGTATTCTATGGCATCCAGTTGCTGTATGGTGAAACCAAGAGCTACTCCCAAATAATAGAACTGGTCTACTGTCATTGTCTGGGACATTGTAAGGACATCAATGTCCGGCAGTTCACTTTTCGAGACTTCCTCCGCTGCCCTGCAAGACAAAGTGAAGGTGTTCAGGTACATTGCTTTGCTGAAACTGCTTAACAACGATGGTTATAAAGCTATGAATAACAACCCGACGCTATACTTTTGGCAGAACATTACATTTTACTTATGTTTGCCCCTCATTAACATCATTAACCCAGGAATGAGTACACGACAAATCATGGTGAAGACGTATAGCATTTACAATTTACTACACAAAGGCTCTACCGCAACTCAGGACCAAATTTTACATCCATTCCGATCTATAAATAATAATAATAATAATACATAAGATTCATAGCGCGCCAAATCCACTTGACAGTCAAATGCTCAAGGCGCACCTTGGGCAAAAGATGAAATACATGATAAATATATACAAAAGTGCAATAGAAAAGGTACAGACATGAAAGATAATGGTAATCAATTAAACAGATATTTCTTAAGTTTGTTTTTTAACACTTCAGCAGAACTGCTATTTTTTAACCCATTCAGGGAGAGTATTCCATAATGAAGGCCCAACATGAGCGAAGGTTCGCCCCCCCCCCCCACACTTTGTTTTAACCCTAGGAGTAACAAGTAAGCCAGAGTAGCTGTCTAGAGGGAAAGTAATGTTTGATCAAGCCGATGTTGTACTGCAACCTAAACGCAACCTAATATTTGATTGCCTTATTATCGGCCCTATTAATATCTTTGACGAAATAGAGGGTTTGAAACGAGTCAATTTTGGATTACTTTTTGCAACGTTGAAATAATGTCAGCTTTGTTCAAATGAAAAAAAAACAGCACTATGATCAATGATGTATTAATAAGAAACTTACCGTACAAATGATGGGGGCTCAAAAGGAGATTGGTACTCCGGCCCATCTATGATATATAAAAACAAAAGCAAATTAAAGAGAAAATACAAAAACGCCTTGTGTTTTTTTAATATTATCATCATTGTATATATTCCTCTTCTAATGGGCTCTAGTTACCAAACAGTTTTTTTTTCAAGATCACACTTATGGAAGACCTTTCTGTAATGTGAGAATGAACATTACGCAAATGCGAATGTACATACCCGCATTTTGCATTCCATGAAATTAAATCCCATTCCGAAATCTTATTTAGCTTCATTGTACAGATAATTTGGGGTATTCGTTCCTTACTGAAATACATGACATTCTAATATAATTGTCTCTAGGCTTTAGTTCATTAATTATCGTTAGATTCTCCAAATCTTTTACGTTCTTTATTTGATCATACTCTGGAGTTATTAATCCCGAACTAACTGATAATGTGTTATTAAGTGCAAAAAACATATAACAAAGTGATAATACATATACATGTACCTGTGCATCTGATGATAAAAGCAATTGATCGAGACACCCCTAGCGTTCCAGCCTGTGTAATCGTGATGGTTATCCCTGTGAAGTCTGCATCATCCTCAGTGGGAGTCACGGACAGCAATATATTGTGTCTTATCTTGCTATAAACATCCATTAAAGAGAGAACCTGCGTTATTGAAACAGAACAAAATATAACAATACTGAATTTAAAGCCATGTTATTAAGAGGGAAAAATTCGAGATGTGTAAATGTTGTACGACCACAACTATTTTAGATAAATGAAGGGCGATTTCAATACCCTATTGTATGTGCAATAGAACTCGTGTTCGAATAGGTCATTGTCATATTCGCATATTTCAATAGGTGACGTAAAACGCTATTAGAATTACCTTAAACTGATTTTTTGAATGTAGATGCGATCGACTTTACCATGGACACATTCCCCCGGAGTACCAAGTGCACCATCGGAGGAGTGCATATTCATATCGGATAACTTCATCAAACATGGAAGGGGAACGTTTAAGTAACGGTGGCAGGTAAAAGTGTCAGGGGTAAAGATTCCCCGAGGTAAAACAAATAGCGAGTTTTCGCACGGTGACGCAAGTGCTGACTACGGGGTATTTAAATGAGCTCACCACCCCGGACTAGCTCGACTTCCGACGTTAATACGGCTGAATACCATCGGATGTTTGGACGCTACGCGGAAATCGCTCTGAGTGCGACCCACCGCTAAGATTAGCGTTGTAGAAGGCCGCGTCGCCGGTTGCGAAAACTCGCTATTGTTAGATGTCTGAGGTGTAACGGTGCCAGGGGTAAACATATCAGAGGTATATTAAAGTTATGTTTCAAAATGTGAGAAGGGAGACAAATGTCAGAGGTAAGAATGCGAAACGTGAGAATACCGGAGGTATAGAATAATAGAGGTAAACATGTCAGAGGTAAAAGTTCCTAAGGTAGAGGTAGATGCAGAAGTTGAGAATGCCAGATGTAAGAATGACATATGTCTTTACCTGACATGTTTACCCTCTGACATGTTTACTTCTGAATTTTACATCTGACATTTCATTACCTCTAACATTTTTAATTAAACCTGGGTAAATGTTATGAATAAAAACAATAGCTTGATCATCAAATACAACCTTTGATATGGAAAATGAAACGTTGTTTATTTGCTATAGATTATTACAGTAGATATTGACACGTCATATAATTCCTTATGTGTTCTGATTACCTTGCTTTCAACTTGTTCGCCCTCACGATGACACGTCACTGTTACGTCACCAGACTTAGATTCAACACTGTAGGGAACAGATCGATGGCTCTTGTGGTACGACTGCTGCCTCTTCTCCTCTTGTATATCCTATTTTAAAGGAAGAGACTAAGTACCGTCGATTCACTTTAATGAGAAAACGCAATTTCCCTTCGGTGAAGAAAATATTTTGAACCTAAACAGAAAACTAATAACTAGTTTATCATTCTTAGAAAGTAGTGGTTCTAAATCTTTCTTGGCAGTGAGCCATCACGGTTCTTAAAACATCCATACTCCTAGAAACATTGACGGTTCAATACATTTTCTTTTAACAATCCAGTGTGTGGAGGAAAAAATATATTTTACCTATGGACCACTTTCGTAATGTAATCAAATTTCAAGTACAAATCTTTGTTAAGTTCCTCGTTACAAATTATTTCATTTACCTGTTATGAATAATTGTATTTCAATAGTCAGAATGCGAATTGCATACATTAGGTGATGTTAGGTAGGACAAGCCGTAATTATGTTATCCTACCTACAAATACAAATAAAATTATTGGTATAATAATTTGAAACTAGTCATTTGACAAAGATGTGTACCTAGCAAGAATTAGTGTAAGTAATCTACATTCTGACTATTGAAATAAAATTATTCGTGTAACTAGAAACTTATTACATAGATTTGTTTATTAAATTTGATGACATTGCGGAAATGGTTAATCGGTAAACACAAAATTGGTTGATATCACTTGTGCAAATAAATGCGGGCTTAATACATCTGTGTCTTGATGCTATGGTTGAGAAAAAATTGTCAATCATAATTCGTTTCCTTGTTTCTTCATTCACTCCATCAAAGGAAAAGCGAATATGACTACAAGGAAAGTTGGTTGTGAATTCCCTAAAAAAACTTTCCTAAAATTATAACATGGAAGTTATACAAAATTTAATAACCGAAGGGCTCTGTGTAGATGTTGAAAGACATGGACAATTGTATACTTCATTTCGAATAAATTTCAAGAACCATACGTCACAAGGATTCCAACGAATAGCCTTAAATGCCTAATACGGGACGACTGAGATATGATAACATTGCGGTTTTTAATTATATCATTTAAAACGAGTAAACATTAACTGTGATTCTTTTATAGTTTCATGAAGGCTTTGATTCAACGCGTAGCTATAAGACGGGCTTCCCCTAAAACAAAAATCAGGCTGACTGAAAAAGCTAGTGGGAGCTAGTGAAACGTCACGGAGTAGTAGTAGAAATAAATTGATTGCTAATCATCAGATTCTTTTTACTGACCGTTTCCATCCCAGGAAGGTCCGCATGCATCTGCAGTTGAACTTCAAATTCTTTGCCTCTCTATATCTTGTCTGGGATGTATGGGGTGCACATAAGTTGGTGTCGGATCACCTGTTGATCAAGAGGTATAAGAACCCACCACTCAGCACTGTGACCAATGTACAGCTCAATATGTCTCCCGTACACTCTGCAGTATGGTGGTTCGTCTGGTGAGTTGGATGATCTCTTTCTTGATGTTCTTGGCAGATCTGGTGTCAATTGTTACAAAACAAATTCTTTTTAGTAAAGAAATGTTATTTCGCCAAGTAGCCTATTTGTCCTGTAAATCGTTACACCTCAATATACTGACACAAAATGTTTCTATCCATAATTTTGTCCTTGTAAAAAAGAATCGTTTTAAATTGTTTTAAGTTTATGTAGCCATCCTGAAGAGAACTAACTCCACATCACTCATCACTCCTTCCCCCTTTAAAAGATTCCACAACAAAATAGGCATTGTGTATCGTTCCTCAAGACGTTATGAAATACCACGATACCTAGATGCTAAAGGGTGAATCACCAACCCAGAGATTACCTTGAAGACGTTCTAAGACTACAATCAGAATGTAAGATTTCAGGTTTTATTGTCTATATGAATACACCTCACGATTGTCTGATCTAATAGTGAAGGAGAAGAAGGATATAATGGATAAGATATTGTTTTCAATTTTTGTTTCATGAAAAGTAAACGTAGACAAAATATAGTGTCGTACTAAGAAGGTAATTTAAAGTGCTGTTTCTGGCAAGCTAGATGTGGATCTTACAGGGGCGGATCCATCCGGCGGCAGGGGAGGGGGCCCAATTCTTGAGAAAATATTTAGCGGCGAAACAGCCAGCCGGTGAAAAACAAGGGGGGGGGTAAGGAGCACTAAACATTTTGTTTGTCCCCGAAAATTTGAAAAGTTCGCCGGCCAATAATTCGCCCCCCGCCCCCGGGATCCGCCACTGGGATCTCGGGACATCACTTTCCGCTTATCCTAGTATTAAGAATGGGTCATTTTCTGAATCCGACCCAATGGACTTACCCTTCGCTGAATCCCATACACGGCAAACGATGTCAGGCTTCACAAGATCTGGGTTGACGATAAAAGCCGAGTGTGGGATCTTGATCTTAACAGGTTGGTGGAAGATCATGTTAGGAGGGTCACATCTAATCCCGTAGCAGGCCACTGATTCACCCCCCTGGCTGTTGATGCTTGGAGGATCTTGTATACTGGTTAATGTAATCTTGCAGGAACCACTCTCTTGTACAGCCCCAAGTGGGATCCACATTGATATACCAAGGTCTTCCAGTTCTATCTGCTTTCCGCCATTATCGACATGAACAGACACTGTGACCAAGGGTATGGCTTCTTCGGCTGTAAACAGATAAAATTAAGAGATTAGCAACAAATGGTGGAAAGAAATATTTTTTCTCTGTATTCAGAAAATAGTCAATGACTTAGTCTAAAACTCGGGAACATCAAATATAAAGCCAATAATTTAACAAAATTGACAATTTGAGGCGGAGAAGATATATTTCTCACATATTCAATGAATGTTGTGCACAGTAGGCCAATAATGTGTATCAACTATTACTTAAACGGAAAGTTCTCGTTTTAATAGATGAATGAATGCATTGTAACAGCGAAATGAAAACTGGATGAGTAAAATATATAGCAGTTGAAACAATGCACGAGAAAGTAAAAAATGGTGTTATCTCTTCATATCCTACATTACCTCGATATCTTGTGATCATCTCTATTGAAGGTAACCTATAATTTCGAGGGTAGAAAGAAAGACAAACGAGTGATTATCAGTATTGATGTTTTTTAGTTATAATTACATCATGGAGGAAAATGTAAGAGTTACTGTTAATCATCTTCATGTAGAGAATACAAAAGATGACATCGTCGTCTCAAAAGGCCCATAATCTAGGGTTTAAAAAGGGCCTTCCCACTATAATTCATCGAGGAATTGAACTTGAACGAATTTCAAAAGTCCGAATACGCAAGAATATGCACAGGCTTTGCCAAGGATACATTCTAGATGCTGAGCGGAACACTCAATTGACAACTATCCAAGAACAAACTAGAGCGAAATGTAAATGAAAAAACCTAACGACCAATGAGCTGTTGCCTACAGAAAACGAATTTATAACGATGTTCAAATGAACTTCAGCGTCTACCAGCCGATTACCACTTTTATCTTGTATTCCAATGCTGGTATAGACCAGTTCGAAGATAACCCATGTACAAACGACCCCAAACATCCACAGGTCTTTGAAACATGGAGATGTCCCACTTTGTTCATTGTTGAATAATCACTGCCAAAGTGATGGAGGTTTTATGAGGCTTCATGAATACGTTTTGTTTTAATACTTGAAAAGAAGATTTCATTTTGTGTGCCTGTCATAGAATTTACCACCGGTGTATAAATGAGTATTGACTTTCGTGTACATGTATCCAGCATTTGAGTCAATGGGTTTTACGGTTTGGTATAATAACCTTTATCTGCACATGCACAGATAATAATTTCCAAACTGGTACATACATGAAGATGTCCCCACCTTGAAAATATCAACTGTCGGATAACTTCATTAGTAGCATAGTGGATTGGTAGTTTGCCTTCACCATCCCTTATGTCTAGGTTCGCGCCGTGCTCAAGAAGGTATAAGACCAAAGCCTTCTCCGGGGAAGGCTCATGCTGATAGAAGTTCTCTGAGATCTGAGTCAAAATAACGGGTGTATCAAGTGAGGTTATGAAGATTTTATCTATCTAAACACTTATATATATCTTCCGTTTATCTTATTTGTATTGATAGATTGGCCGCCCCAATTATCGTGCTCTCGGTCATTAACACACACCCCAAAATGATTGTAAGGGATTAATGTTTTTACCATCAAACTTTTAAAAGATTAATTCCACTAAATCTTTGTGACTTAGCGTAACTATGCCACCATTCAGGGCACGGGGCGGTTGTCGATACATTGATGGAGGGGTGTCAATGGGTAACTATGTTCTGTTTAAACATAGAAGCATCCGAACATGGGGATGCAATATGTCCTTTCTACTTTTGTCTCCCGAAGCAACTCCTTCGTCAAGGATTATTGGTTTTATCCATTTACACGAATACCTCAATCCCCTATAAGCATGATAACGGTGTATCGAATGTTTGCCTCAACGGATAGAAAAGGTTTTGCTCTGAGGATTTAGCCTTGACTGGCACCTGTGCTATACAACTGGTACCATGCTGCCCACAAAAGTTATCTCTAAATATTGAGTTCTGACTGTTCTGACATGACTGTTCGGTCACTATGCAGGGACAAGCTCTAAATCACAAGTGAACAATATTAAACCTCAGCTTAAGAAACGTGCATGGCATTAACATAATTACGATTTTCTTCTGCAGAACAGCTTATATCGGCTGTCCGTGCTAAGTGAGTTTTTAATCGTCTTTACCTGTTTAGGTCTCCCTTTTGTTTGCTCTTTTCTGTCCATGTGATCAGAAAGTATGATGGCTTCATGGAGACAGGTCTTTCCATTGTGCGACTGGAAGTTCAAGGAAGCTCCATGGGAAACCAGCGACTCGACAACCGATGTGTGGCCATTTTGAGTGGCGATGTGAATGGCAGTCAATCCGTCATCATCACGGTGATCGAGAATCCCAGTGATCTATATAACAACAAATGATAATTAATAAATGTAAAATTAATGTACAAATTATATATTATAGGCGTATTTCTTATGATAGAGCAATGGTAGCATTCCATATTTATGTGGACTTTCAACTAGCTTTGAATCGCCAAACAATTATTGAGATTAAAACAAATCTTATTAGCCTACACCTTGTGGAATCTGAATGTGCTCATATCTAAGCACAGAAACATATAAATTCACAATATCCCCACTTAGCTATGTTTGCCATTATTGTTACCTTTTGCTTAAATCGTAATTTGACGGTTTTTTTATTATTGATATTGGCTCCTCACTATGAGGAAGGATTTGTTACACACCTTTGCATGTTTTGCTAAGATGTCGGAAGAGTTGGCACTTCCTTTCTTTGAAGATAGATGCAGTGGGGTCTGTCCATTGGCATCCTTTACATCAACTAGGGCTCCTTCCTCAAGTAGGACCTTAACAATATCGAGGTCATCGTTCTTAGCAGCAATGTGCAAGGGAGAGTAGCCGTTTCTGTCGCCCATATTCACACTTATTCCTTGCGTTAGCAAATACTTTGTGACACCAAGATGACCCTCCTGAGCAGCACTATGTAATGCATTACTACCGTCATTATCTGCCCTTTCCACCTTAGCTCCTTGACTGATGAGATATTTGGTGACATCAAGGTGGCCATTCTGAGCAGCAAGTTGTAATGCAGTCCTACTCTCATTATCTTCCTCATTCACCTCAGCTCCTTGACTGATCAGATATTTGGAAACATTAAGATGACCTCTCTTAGCAGCACTGTGTAAAGCAGCACCCCCCTCATTATTTCCTTTATTTACCTCAGCTCCTTGACTGATGAGATATTTGGTGACATCAAGATGAGCATTCTGAGCAGCAAGATTTAATGCAGTACAATCCTCATTATCTCCTCTATTCACATCGGCTCCATGACTGATGAGATAATCGGTGACATCAAGGTGACCAAAGAAAGCAGCAAGTTGTAATGCAGTCCTACCCTCTTCATTACCCTTATTCAGCTCTGCTCCTTGACTGATCAGATATTCGGTGACATCAAGATTACCATTTGAAGCAGCACAGTGTAATGCAGTCCAACCCTCATTATCTCTCCTATTCACATCAGTTCCTTGACTGATAAGATATTCGATGACATTAAGGTGACCATCGAAAGCAGCACTGTGTAATGCATTACTACCGTCATTATCTCCCTTATCCACCTTAGCTACTTGACTTTTGAGACATTTGATAACATCAAGATGGACATTCTTAGCAGCATCTTGTGATGCAGTGAAACCGTCCATATTTCCCTTTTTGACGTTAGCTCCTTGACTGATGAGATATTTGGTCACATCAAGATGGCCATTCTGAGCGGCAAGGTGTAATGCAGTCATACCCGTACAATTACCTTTATCCACCTCAGCTCCTTGACTAATCAGATATTTAGTTATATCAAGATGACCATGTTGAGCAGCAGTGTGTAATGTAGTATAATCCTTGTTACTTCTCCTATTCACTTCAGCTCCTTGATTGATCAGATATTTAGTTATATCAAGATGACCATTTTGAGCAGCACAGTATAATGCAGTCAAACACCCATGATCTCTCCTATTCACATCAGCTCCTTGACTCATAAGATATTCGGCGACATTAAGATGACCATTGAAAGCAGCACTACGTAATGCAGTCCTACCCTCATTATCTCCCCTATTCACCTCAGCTCCTTGACTGATCAGATATTCGCTTACATCAAGATGACCATTCATAGCAGCAAGATATAACCCAGTACTACCCACGTCATTACCCTTATTCACCTCTGCTTCTTGACTGATCAGATACTTGATGACATCAAGATGACCATTCTGAGCAGCACATTGTAATGCAGTCCAACCCTCATTATCTCCCTTATTCACATTAGCTCCTTGACTGATCAGATATTCGGCGATATTAAGGTGACCTTTGAAAGCAGCAGTGCGTAATGCAGTCACACCCGAATTATTTCCTTTATCAACACCAGCTCCTTGACTGATCAGATATTCGGTAACATCAAGACGGCCTTTCTTAGCAGCAAGGTGTAAAGCAATCACACCCTCATTATTTCCTTTATCCACCTCAGCTCCTTGACTGATCAGATATTTCGTTATATCAAGATGACCATTCTGAGCAGCGACAAGTAATGCAGTATAACCCTCATTATCTCCCCTATTCACCTCAGATCCTTGACTGATCAGATATTCGGTAACATCAAGACGGCCTTTTTCAGCAGCAAGGTGTAAAGCAGTCCTACCCTTATTATTTCCTTTATCCACCTCAGCTCCTTGACTGATCAGATATTTAGTTATATCAAGATGACCATTTCGAGCAGCGACGTGTAATGCAGTATAACCCTTGTTACGTCTCCTATTCACTTCATCTCCTTGACTGATCAGATATTTAGTTATATCAAGATGACCATTTTGAGCAGCACAGTATAATGCTGTCGCACCATCATGATCTCTCCTATTCACATCAGCTCCTTGACTCATAAGATATTCGGCGACATTAAGGTGACCATCGAAAGCAGCAGTGCGTAATGCAGTCCTACCCTCATTATCTCCCCTATTCACCTCAGCTCCTTGACTGATCAGATATTCGCTTACATCAAGATGAACTTTCATAGCAGCATAATGTAACGCAGTACTACCCTCGTCATTACCCTTATTCACCTCTGCTTCTTGACTGATCAGATATTTGGTGACATCAAGATAACCATTATGAGCAGCAAGGTGTAAAGCAGTCACACCCTTATCATCTCCCCTGTTCACATCAGCTCCTTGACTGATCAGATATTTGGTGACATCAAGATGACCATTGAAAGCAGCACAGCGTAATGCAGTCTTTCCCTCATTATTTCCCCCATTCACCTCAGCTCCTTGACTGATCAGATATTCAGTGACATCAAGATGACCGTACAGAGCAGCAAGATGTAACGAAGTCCTACCCTCATTATTACCCTTATTCACCTTTGCTTCTTGACTGATCAGATATTTGGTGACATCAAGATGACCATTCTGAGCAGCAGCATTTAATGCAGTCCAACCCTCATTATCTCCCCTATTCACCTCAGCTCCTTGACTCATCAGATATTCGGCGACATTAAGGTGACCAGCGAAAGCAGCACTGCGTAATGCAGTCCTACCCTCATTATCTCCCTTATTCACCTCAGCTCCTTGACTGATCAGATATTCGGTGACATCAAGATGACCTTTCATAGCAGCAAGTTGTAATGTAGTCCTACCCTCCTCATTACCCTTATTCACCTCAGCGCCTTGACTGATGAGATATTTGGTGAGAGCAAGATTACCATTGGAAGAAGCACAATGTAAGGCAGTCCAACCCTCATTATCTCTCTGATTTACCTCAGCTCCTTGACTGATCAGATATTGGGTGACATTAAGATGACCATTTTGAGCAGCAACATTTAATGCAGTCCAACCCTTATTATCTTCCCTATTCACATCAGCTCCTTGACTGATCAGATATTGGGTGACATTCAGATGACCATCGAAAGCAACACTGCATAATGCATTCCCTTCCTCATTATTTCCTTTGTTTACCTCAGCTCCTTGACTGATCAGATATTTGGTGATATCAAGATGACCATTCTGAACAGCATTGCGTATTGCAGTCCTACCCTCATCATCTCCCCTATTCACATCAGATCCTTGACTGATCAGATATTCAGTGACATCAAGATGACCATTTAAAGTAGCACTGCATAATGCAATCCTACCCTCATTATCTCCCTTATTCACCTCAGATCCTTGACTGATCAGATATTTAGTGACATCAAGATGACCTTTCTTAGCAGCACTGTGTAATGCAGTCTCACCCTCATTATCTCCCCTATTCACCTCAGCTCCTTGACAGATCAGATATTTGGTGACATCAAGTTTACCGTACCCTGCTGCAATGTATAAAGGAGTCCAACCTTTAGTATTGCACTGATTCACTTTTGCCCCCTGACTGATAAAGTATCGTACTACATCAAGATGACCATTCCCTACAGCGCTGTATAATGCTGGGTAGCCGCCCTTGTCTTCTTTGTCCATATTAGCTCCATGGCTGAGTATGAATGTTATTGCGTTAACAAGTCCGAGTGATGCAGCAAGATGTAAGGGTGTTTGTCCATCTGGAGTCTCCTTCTCCACATCAGCTCCATGATTTATGAGATACTTGATGACGTTCTCCTGGCCATTTCGGACCGCTATGTGTAAGGATGTGTTTCCATTTCGGTTTGTTTGATTTATGTTTGAACCAAGTTTTAACAAACTTTCGACTGCTTTAAGATTACCCCGCAATACTGCACCGTGGATCTCTTGATTCACATCATCCATAGTTGTTAATGTCTCGCGGCATCACTGGATCAGTTAGTTCTTTATGTCCTATATTCCTTCCTTGCGGTCATCTGTTAAACTGTCATTACTTGACATCACTGTGTATCAAGAGAATACCTAGAGGTACATTCGATTCGTTTGAAATCGGAACTCGATCTGTTTGAACTGTGCACAGGAAAGCGGATTACATTTAGATCAAAACTGCACACGACTAAGCAAATAACAAGTTTCTCATAAAGCCCGGTCATAAAGATACTTATTATGAGTGGCAAATTTGCACAGAAGTGATAACAGAATCAAACTTTAGATTCACAACTCTTTGCAAATAGCAGTATTAACGAAGGCAGTATACAATTTCTTTATTTTTTTTACAATTTTTTTGTTGGGGGGGGGGTCTTTTTTGGGGTTCAAATCCCGAAACCTACGTTTGATACGTGCGCTATGTATATAATTTGTTTCATATCTTACTTATCGATTTAGGCCTTATCAGATAATGCATTTTTGTCATTGGTGCTGTTGTTATTCATTATTTCTGTATTAGTTACATAACTTTCACATTCAGTGTAAGCAGGTAAGTGGTATAGTGAATTAGAGTAAACATTGAGATGGTGAATTCTCTAAGCAGCAATAAAATTGAAGTTGTTCTAAAAGATCATATGTATTCGATTTTTTTCGTGTCAATTTTTCGTGTTTCAATATAAAGGTCACTTTATGTGACTTCTCACACAGGCCCGATATACAATAAAATATGTTTGTACAGGCCTAGAATTCCTCATATTAATGATGACTACTGTCTCCTACTGCAAGCCCCCCCCCCCCCCCCCCCTCTCTCTCTCCTGGCCTAGTATTATACCACGGTATCTTTACAACTCAAGAAGAAACGGATCTGTTTTGTTCAATTTAAAGTGCACTTTTCAAGCTCTCCTTTGATAGTTATTTAATAATACATGTATATGAATGCTTATCTTTACCCCCAATCCCTAAATTTACTAACAAGGTTATTGAGAATTGTTATAACTCCCCTAGTATGACTTTGAAATTGCGTAAAAAGTGACTTATATGAAATTTGAAGACTTGGATTACCATAGCATAAACTTGAAAAGCTGAGGAGACCTCGCTTAAAATATGCAGGAATACATGGCTCGCTCCCTTATCAGGCTTACAAGTTGCAGGCTTCAATTGTTTCGTTGGGGTTACCACGGCTACATGCACGTATTGTTATTAATGTACTACTTCTTTGTGTATATGTTATTCATAATGCTAATGTGTCATTGTCGATGCTATTTTACATTCGCATTGCGTGTAGGGACATTTTGAAGATCTATTATAATATTATCAATAAAGAGTTTCGTCATTAATAGATATCTTTAAAAAAACATTATTCAGTTTCAGTTTCAATTTCAATTGTGTTTTTCATTCCCAAGAGAACAATCAATAATGATTTTAAAAATCAATCAAAGGTATCAATTGACATTAATATAATTCATTATTCAACTCATTTATCGAATTACAAAGGAAAATGAATACAATTGCTGTAAATAATGTATGCTAAGAAGAGGATCGAAACACTGTGGTAATCAATGGATTCACTGAGAAGGAGAGCTTGAAGAATGTGGATCCCTCAAATAATCACTATCATTAATTTATGTAATAAATAAATATAAAAACGAAAAAAGGTTACAAATAACTTAATCTGTAAGCTGGTGGTGATAATAAAACAATAAATTCATCATGTAAAGAGTTATAACAATATGCACATTACACATCAGGCTGACCATCTATATAAGGCCAAAAAAAAAATCATTTGGTTGTCCTCGACCGCCCGCTCGTCATTTTCGGGCCGCTCGTATTTTTATTTTTTTTTTAATTTTTTTTTTTTTTTTTAATTCAATATATATATTTTTTTAATTCAATTTTTTTTTTTTTTTTTTTTTTTTTTTTTTTTTTTGGGGGGGGGGGAGCAATCTTAAATGCCAAACATACCATTTTATGCATTTGCAAGGATCAAAATGCGTCCCGTTGCCAGTTTGGTCTTTTCAGTACGCAATTAGGTATTTATTAAACATTTTTATTTTTCTATGTCAAAATGCCGTTCATTCAAATAAGGTTCTGAGCATTCTTAAACTCATTTTAAAGCCCATCTGTATTAGTTTACAGGAGGGATTAGACCACCCTGCAAGGTCACTGGACAGGTGGTTATCTCATCAAATCAGCTCTCAGATAATATAAGATAAAGAGGATCATGGGGGACCAATGGTCACAGATTAGGCATTGTTTGCTACATAGAGGGCGCAAGTAGATATAAGTAGTACAATGGAGATTTTAAATAAAAGGTGCTGTATTTCAAAGCCCAAAATACTTTCTGTGTTGGTCTTGATATTCATTGTACATTAAACTAGTCTTTAACCATATTAAAGTGTTTTATAGACTTTGTTTGTTTAAATGCTTGACAATCCCAACGATTTTATTTTTTTATGGAAAAAAAATTGTTTAACAAAAAATATATATATAAAAAAAAAAAAAAAAAAAAAATCCGCCCGCCCGCCCCTACTCCAGAAAAGCAATCGAGGACAACCAAACAATTTTTTTGGGGGGCCTAAGCCAACGAAAACTTTACAACGAAGAATGACATGTTATGCTACGTTTACACTATGTTCCCGGCGGCCACGGCAACCACGTTTCAGGCCACCGTGGACAAAACGTGATGGACGTGAGACAACGCGGGGGACGGAATGGGCAAACGTGACAAGCCGTGATTGCCGTGGATGCCTGGCCAGATTTTTAAACTGTCAAAAAAATTGCCACAGCAGTCACGGTGCGGATGAGAAACCTAGTAGGCCGTAGTAAAACGAGGTGAACGCAACAAAACGTGACAGTACGTAATAGGCCGTCACGTTCTGCCGCGTTTAGTGCGCGTTTAGTTACGGATGCTTCACAGCTGCTGCGCGTTTTGTCCCATTTTGCCACGTTTTTACGGTTCTCATGGCAAGATAGGGTGAATGGTAGCTGTTTCGTCGCGTTCAATCACGGCGTGCGACGTTTTACGGCCCCGCCCCCCCCCCACTCAGTGTTATTTAGGGTACGCATATGCTCGTTCCCTTTTTTTAAAAGCACCCCCTATCTGACGACTGCCAATATTTCAGAACCCCCCTTTCGCGGGCTTTTCGCGGGCTTTTCCTGCCTTGGAGACCCCCCCCCCCCCCCCTAAATCATGAAAAATGCTCAATGTACCCCCCTAAATTCGGAATAATTTCTCAGGAGTCCAAAGAGATGAGAGAAAAGAAGAAAAAACACCCCCTTTTTAAAGAAATCTAGGGGTGAAAAGTTAACACACCCCTTTTTTTACAATTCTCGGGCCGGACTTTGTCGCACGAAAAGTACCCCTTTACCGGACATTTTGGTAACACGCATGGGGTCCGTCCGTTCTCGGAGTGGGGGGCCGGGTTTACGGCCCGGCGCGCTACAGTGCGTTGCGTTCTACTACGGTCTGACAGTCTGGGAGGGAGTATATAAAAGCCAGGCCCGGCAGGGGAGCTTCATTCTGCTACGTTTACACTATGTTCCCGGCGGCCACGGCAACCACGTTTCAGGCCACCGTGGACGAAACGGAATGGACGTGAGACAACGCGGGGGACCGTATGGGCAAACGTGATAGGCCGTGATTGCCGTGATTTTTAAACTGTCAAAAAAATTGCCACGGCAGTCACAGTGCAATGAGAAAGCTAGTAGGCCGTAGTAAAACGGGGTGAACGCAACAAAACGTGACAGTACGTAATAGGCCGTAACAAAACTTGGAGGCGGTCCGTAGTGGGACGGGAGCCCTATGTATTCCCCAGCATCTCACGGTTATTTCAAGTTTTGTCACGTTCTGCAATAAATTATTAATAATTCATTGCATTTTACCCCGGTCCCCAACATCAAAAAAATCTTCTGTACGGCCATGCCTTATGGCCCAAGGCATGAGCACACAGAAGATTTTTTTTTCTGTTGGTGACCGGGGGGGAAATTCAATGAATTATTCATAATTTATTGCATTTTCTTTATTTTGTTTTTATTCGTGGGAACTGCCCCCTACCCTAGCACCCGCTGCGTACATTCATGGTTCAGTGGCAAAGCAATGGCCTCGTAACTGTGAGGCCCTACGATCAAAACTGTGTCGATGTGCTATATTAGAGCCCTTTTGTGGGGCATTAATCCTCATTACTGTAATTTATGACTTAAGGGCGTATGTCCTCTAGTTGATAAGCATATTAGCATACACATGCTTTAGCAGTCACGCAAAACAAACACTTGCAAAATAGTATTTAAGAAAATCTGAGAATTTATACTATTATCTAGATCTATTAGGAATAAATCATTGTCAAAATAATTCCATAAATTGGGGTAAAAAAAATATTCCAACTTTATGAGCGACAGTGTGCTAACATGCGGAGCATCGTCCATGAGAAGTGATGTCCGAGCCGCATAGCGACGAGGCAATTTTTATTTTGCTATTTTGAACCCCCATAAGTGACGTTTTTCTGGCATCTACTCTAACTATCTACCTAAGTATCTTCTCCCGGTTCGGGGGTTGGTTGCAACATCTCTCCATTTCACTCCATTTCTTCTGTCATTCTGGTGCACTCTTGCAGTTTTAGTCCACTCCAGTTCTTGACATTCTCTTCCCAGTTGATTCTGGGTCTCCCTCTCGGTCTACTTCCTTCCACTCTTCCTTCCAATACATCCTTTAAGAGGCTTTGGTGCCTTTTAACATGACCAAAGTATTTGATTTTTCTCTCCTTAACTAATCCTACTAGTGCAATTTGTTTACGCCCTGCCATGTGCAATATCTCTTTGTTTGTTTTCATTCGTTTCCCAGGATATCTTCATCATTCTTCTGTAAATCCACATTTCAAAAGATGTTATTCTATTTCCATGGCCCTGCTTATTGTCAATGTTTCTGCCTGTTTCGGCATCTACTAACATCTACTAATACTGTGTGATTCGGGACACATGATGGCGCTTTTCTATGCACATCACATTTTCACTTGGCAGCCCAGGGGGGGGGGGGGGTAAACCCCCTAACCGCCCCCCCCCCCCCCCGTTGATCCGCCCCTGTAAACATACTGGACAATCCAAACCTAAATATGGTAATAATGCGAATACTTACAAATATATATTTCAATAACAATTCCATCTGTACAAATATGATATGTAAAGTAATTGGAAAATTATTATAAGTGCTATGAACACATCGGACATTAGTTCTAAAGTCTCAAAGATTAATTTGAGTTATGTCACTTACGATATCTCTAATGATATAGCTGAAAACTTCACAATAATTTTTCATCAATTGGTGAAAATTTAGTGCAGAAATATCGACCTCTTATAGACGGTGTGGTCATGCCTCGAACCATAATGCATAGCCGTACAGAGGATATTTTCCTGTTGGGGACTGGGGGAAAATGTAACGAATTATTGATAATTTATTTAATTTCTTTGTTTTTTGTATTTGTGGGAGCTGCCCCCTATATACCCTGATTCAGTGGCTAAGCAATAACATCGTAACTGTGAGGCCCCAGGATCAATACCGTGTCGGTGTGCTTTATAAGGGCCCTTTTGTGAGGCACTAATCCTCATTTAATACTGTCAGTTATGACTTAAGGGCATAGGTCCCCTAATTGATGAGCATAGTAGCATACATATTCTTTAGCAGTCACGCAAAGCAAACACTCGCAAATTATTATTCAATAACATCTGAGAATGTATATTATATCTAGATCTATTAGGAATAAATCATTGACAAAATTTATTTCATAGCTTGGGATTTAAAAAAATCATTCTACTTTATGACCAACAGTGTTCTTCCAACTCTTGTTCTTTGTAATGTGACGTTACTTCTGTTACCAGTTAGCCCAATGAATTTATACATTGTCATCTTTTTCATGATTTCTGAAATGATATTTTTCCCATTGATTATATTTCTGTTGAATTAAGTACACGGTTAATACACTGTTTTGTGATTGGTCAGCATCACACGATTAATACGCCCACGTGATCTGCGCGTCAAGTCTGTACATATAGCCTCAATTAACATCGTTCCTCCATTATCGTCATCATGCTCTGTGAAGTTTTGGCCCGATTTATTTCAAGCACAAATCGGTCAATCAAGTAGCCATCCCAGATTCTTCAAATTCACACTCCCATCTATCGACTCTCCCGGCAACCGACGACCAGTTGGTGAGTTTGATTAATTAAGTTGATTAATTCAGCTTTGTTAAACCTTTTTAAAGTCACGGCACCCTTTTAAGAAATAAGAATTCTCGCGTCACTCTAATCCCGAATTCATTTACAGAGGATTCATTTTACATTACTTTGACACTCGTAAATTATCATGTACGCAGTCATGTTGACAATTTAAGACACTTTTGATATGGTAAAGAAATTTGCTTTATAATCATAACACTAGATAAGATATAAAATTAAGTGTGCGGGCACCTTGCTGTCGAAAATATGTATACAAAAATCATTATGTGCAGTCACCTTAATGCACAAGATTGAGGGTATTCGGGCGTCTCATTACCCGAAATTACCCTGTATCTAAATGGTGTGAATCAGTGAAGCGAACGAGCATGGTAAAAATATAATTTCGATAGAAAAAGATATAATATCAATTCGGGCACCTGGCTGTCAAATAGAAGACATTCGGGCACCTCGTTGCTCAAACATGGAGGTATTCACGCACTTCGCTGCCTGAAACCATCATGTATTAAAGGTTGCAAGCGAGCAAAGCGAGCGAGAAAGAAAGAAACTATATATGTTTAAAATGCTATATCTTCATAAAATAGTATGTAGGTCTATACTAGCGGTTTCTAATATTTGATTTTCAAGAAATCGGCGTTTTATTCTTCTAAAATAATAACAGTTTCGTTTATATTACTTAAATTCTCTCGCGGCACTCCGATGTCTTAAGGTGACTTATTCACTGAGAGTGAGGTAACTCGGGGCAATCATATTATTCCTTCCCATATTTCAACATCTGTAATGCCTAACCTTTTTATAAATTTGCGCAAACTTTTTTCAAACTGCATGTAATTCCTAACGCCTTTTCCCCCACTTTAGGATGATTTATTGCGAGAGGGCAAAATTGAGCAAAATCTTACCAAAAATACAACGGGAAAAAATAGTAAAGCTGGTCAATTGAGCATTGTAAACTGCGCTTTACGAAAACCAGTACAAGACGAGTTGAAAGTGTACTTAGAATTTTCTGTAGAATCTGATTTTATGTGTTATTTCCCCTATTTCGGTGTGCAAAACACGAATCTACATGTTTCCATTTTTCTAAATGACGTCCTTGGCCATTGAAATGGTAACGGATTATTTTCTTTAAAATGCCAGATAATACTAATCAAACAACTAAAAAATATAATGGTAGTGGCTAAATAGATCTCTTTCAAGTTTCCAATTTGGTCTTCACAAATATCTCTGTCTTCCCAGGTCATGGTTATGCTCAGATATAAAGGTTGCCATGATAGCGCCTCTAATTTTAGAAAATAGCTTATATTTCTAACGAAAACATTTTAAAACGTAAAGAATTGTCAACTATCATTCATTTCGTGCTGGAGGTTTGATTCCTTATCTTGATCATTTTAAGTCGTATCAATGCCAAACATTGGCAAAGACATGGTAGAGATTGGTATTTTGAGGTGGAAAAGTAGTGTTTCTGTATCTTAAACATAACTAAGATACAAAACAAATGACCAGATATAAAAGGTTATTGTGAATCTATATACCTCATTACAATCACGATTAAGATACAGAAAAGGTTAACCGGTTAAGTGTAATCATAATACAAATTCTTAGCGTTTATCAACCTTCAGACATTTTATCAGGCAAGCTTTCGTTTCATTTATTTATTTAAGTTTCATTTCATTTATTCATTTAAACACGGTGACTCTCTCGGCATTCAAACGGCTGTTTTTCAGAAATTCAGTGTGAACTGAATGAAGATATACAAATTATAATACAAACAGAAGCCAGTAACTAAAGATAACAAAACATAAACATATGCAAAATAAACGAATCTAATCGAAACAAAAGAAAACTTAAAAATTGGCATGAGTAACTATAAAGAATAAAAAGAAAACAAATCACACATGAATTAATATATTGTACAACAATACAAATTAACAATACTGAATTAAAAAGAGAGTATTAGCAGATAATTTTGTTGTAAGCCGAGATTCTGATTGCTTCCCCCCCCCCCCCCCCCCGCCCGATTCGTGTATTACCTAGATGCTTTCTCCCTATAAGATAACCATCGAACCATTTGGTAACTTTTGTAGACATACCGATAAAACGTAATTTTCGCAGCAGATGTGATAATCTATGCAGTCAAATGTTTTTTTGTAAATCGAGCATAACAATTCCTGTTATGCACCCTTTGTCTATATTATCAAATATATCTTCTGTGATATTTTAAAGTTTAGTAGTCGTTGAGTGTTTCGGCCGAAAACCTGATTGATTTTTTACATAGTAAGTTGTTGTCATTCAAAAACTCATATATCTGCTTGAAGAAAAAAAAATCTCAATTACTTTTGCTGGTCCCGGAATAACCAATATTGGTCTGAAATTGTTTTTTTCTTTTTATAAATAAGAGTTACACGTGACATTTTCCATTGAAGTGGTACAATTCCTCGAGTCAAAGACTTATTTATTATATGACACATTGGTTCGGTAATATATGGTGAAATCATCTTCATAATCAATGCTGGGATTCCATTTGGACCTGTAGCTTTTTTGACAGAAATGTCTTTTAATTCCTTTAAAAGAATGCTTTCGGAAACATCTGCAAAATTGATTTTTGCTTTGGCAATCTGTTTGGCAGCATTTTTCACTTCAATCAAATCGAGGATGTTTTGATTATTCAATTTTGATGTTTTATTCTCGATTCTCATACGTTCAATGGGTGCTATATCATCCAATATAGAATCCCGTCTACTCTCAAATGCTCCATTCGCCGTTTGAGTCTGTCGGCATAAATTCCGGTTTAACTATAAAATTAAGCTCTTCACGTACATATGCGGCGACTCCTCCACCTTATTGGTTTCGACCTTCACAGGTGTATCCACTAATTGCAATTTCTTCGTCAAATATGGATTCGTCGAAATAGGTTACGCTTTGAGTGTACTTTCATCAATATGACATTTACTTATTAGCATTTTCAATTCAGCTAGGTATATATAAGTAAAGAAGCAATATTCCTAGATGAATTGAAAATACTAATAAGGACATGTCCTATTGATGTAATTACACTAAGTGAAACCCTTATAGACGAATCCATATGCTCACTTCCGCGAGCTAAGTGATTCCTACCACAGATTTGATTTGATTCGATCTGATTCGGCACGTATACAGAATATAATAAGTATACTACTACTATTGATAATAATAACGATAATAATAATAATAATGGTAATAATAATAATAATAGTGGGCTCTTGTATGTCGCTCTTGTCCGTGAAACCTGACACTCCTGGTGCTCCACAATAATAGACCAGTTCACGGATAGCACATGACCCCGAATATCCACAGATCTACAGCGATGGAGGTGCTACATAAATAGCCTTTGTTTCCTCTTTACAAAGAATACTTCCACCTGTGTGTCATGGAGTGCACGCTTGTGCATAAATGAATAATGATTACATAACTTTCATGAGCACGTATCCAGTATTTTGTCTCCGTGTATTTCACAAGTTGGTCTACAATGACCTTTATCTGCTCATGCTCAGACTGCAACTATGAAATGGCTTATTATGGACTATTTAAGAAAGAAAGGAAAGAAATATACCCTGACAAGACGATAACATAAAACGAGCTAATAATTAGCTTTGGGGTCCACAGTCCCTGCTGTCTTCTGCCTTCAGATCGCCGAAGGAAATATACGGGAAGGAGGCAGTGTATACCTAGAGTCCGAATTCAGTAATGGATTACTACTTATTAATTTAGATGTATTCTTTCACCTCTCTTGCCCGAAGACGTGTTTTAAAGTGAATTGTTTAGGCACTAACCCATCCATTGTGAGGCCGTTTTTTGTAACTTCAAAATGAGTAGATTTATGCAAGAGTTTGTGTGTGCGGGCGTGTGTGTGTGTGTGTGTAGTCCTTTAAATCTCTCCTTTGGTATTTCTCCCTCGAGCTAGCTTCTTTTTAGGTGATTTGGGCTTCCAAAAACGCAGACGCCTTTGCATAAAGCAGTTTTAATAGGGATGGTGTGGTGTTTAATCAAGTAGTTTTAAGAGATGGAGTCCTATCTAGCTCATTCCCTTTGTACCATCTTCGATGCCGCCAGGAGAAAATATTTCAGGCATGTGCTTAACTGGATCTTCCTTGCTGATACGTAGACAAAAGATTCCTGCCTAGCTACAAACTAACGGGCCACTTTCAAAGGGAAATATGCTTTTGTAATGACAATTACTTTCCGCCGCCACTCGTCTGATAATACGAGCAGTAATAATAATAATAATAATATTTAATTTTTATATAGCGCTTAATACAAATGTCTCTAAGCGCTTTACAAATATACACACAGTGCTTACCTTTACACAAGGCAAGCGAAAGGAAATGGAGCAAAATTTCCTGAAATATTAATCAAAATTACTCGACTGTGTGGGCACTAATCTAACGTCATAAAGAACTGTTCATGAACAAATTCATTTTTTATTTTGGTGAGCCGGAAGTAAACGGAAAAGCGTCAAATTGCTTTTTAGGACTGTAAAATGTTTATGTTTTTCACAAATTAAAGCTGCTATCCTACATTGTAAGCAAACTTCTTGACACAATTAGGCTTTTGTATTCAAATTGTATCTCCTGTTCGATTTTCCCCTCGTTTTTCACAAATAAAAAGTGAAATATTAAGAATATTTCTTTGTGAACAAATTACTACTCAAGCTTTCCAATAATATTGGCGGCTTCGAACCTCGGTCATCAAAGGTAACAGCACACCAGTAGATTAAATTGTGCAACCATAGAAAACGGAAGCTGCTTGGAATAATGTGTTGCCAGTTGGGTCTCTTAAAGCTTAAAGTTTAAAGCTCTTAAAACTCCTTGGTACGTCACATTATCAAGAAAATGGGTGCGCCCATGTCATGCTAAAAGGCATTACATCATGCCAAGAATATCTTCATTTCTGTTTCTCTTGTACACTTTCGTAAGGATATTGTATATTAAAGGGCAGGAATGTTAGAGTACAATGTACCTACACTTATTCTTTGGGGTGGGGTTTCCTTTAATATGATGTAAGAACGCTAAGCCTAAATACATGTTTACAGGAAACGTGCCTGGAAATGATGCAATTATAATATATCATATTTAATGACTGACAGTGGGAAAATCATTCAAATCGAATAAATTAGATTGCATTCAAGTTGTCGAGAGTAACTTGGGCGCTCTAAATTCATCTTCGTTAGTGATTAACATGCAATTCGTTTCTCTGTTTTAAAGATTTGCATGATTGATTAATATTGAACTTCTTTTGCTTCATAAGTACCAACCGTAAGCCCGGCTTATGAATGTAAATAGCCAATATGCATGGCACGTTTAAATCTTGTTATCAGTAGAAGTCAAATCGACTGACAGAATTACAAAATTGTCCTGCCAAAATAAATCGTGTTCCTAATCTTTGTGCATACATAACTCGTTCTAGAAGAGATGGATGCCCGGGTATATAAGGGACAAACGGGACATTTTAACGTGCAGCAATAGCAGATATATAATAAATAGGGATACGTTTACAATATTAGAATAATCAAAGGTGTGCAAATCCTCTTATAACTTTGGTTTGTATTTTTAAAAAAATTGGAATCTAGAAACCCTCTTAAATATTCATTGTTTTCATTATATAAAACAGTTCACGGAGCCGTACATCTGATCTACACTACATCTGCGGAAAGCGGTTTGGAGACAGAAGATTTTTTGGAAAGGATGACGAAAAGATGAAATGGTCTGAAACAACACAGGTGCTAACAAGCTTTGTTTCAATGTTGACTCATTCAAGACTTGCTTTAGAAGGAGTGAACATGAGTGTTAATGATCAGTAAATATTTTAATATTCTAAGGCAAATGGACCACGAAAAGCTGGACGTAGGAGTAAAAAGGAAGTTATTGATGATATTGACGATAGTTTGTGAGCGAAATCGGATCAAAAATGGAGAAGATTGATGATATGGACAATGTAACGTGTGACACTGTCACTGACATTGACTACGTAACGTTACTCGGGTCATCAACGCCTTTTTACATAGTGGGATCTACCGAAGAGCCTCTGCCAGGCATTGCCTACCATCATCGTCTCATTGTCGCATCCTGCTTATGCTTCATTACCGTCCTCGGTCTCCTTGGAAATTCTTTGGTGGTCGTCGCCGTTATCGTATCTAAAAAGCTTCAGACGACTACGAACATCTTGGTGACCAATCTCACTGTCGCCGACCTTTTCACGTGTCTCAACTTACCCTTTTTGGTCGTAGGTCTAATTGATCAAGGCGATGAATATCCTCTCCCTGAAATTATTTGCTCGATCGTCGCCGGAGTCAATCTGCTGTGTCTCGGGGTAAGCGTGATGACCCTCGCCGCCATAGCTTTCATCCGCTGGTACGTCATCTCGAAATCAATACGCGGTCATCGCGGGCTTCACACGCCTCGAAAGATCGGCATGATCGTCGTCGGAATCTGGGTGGTGATCATCTCTGCATTGTCACTCCCGCTTTCGTTAGGCATCGGGGGGATCGGTTATTCCCGCTATTATTCGCTGTGCACGGTGACCGACACGAACCCCCTCCGATTCTACTTCGTCCTGCTCCATGCAGGTGTCATAGTCGTCGCCCTCGTCATCACCGTAATCTTTTATCTCCTCATAATGATACACGTCATGCGACAAACCCACCAATTTCGCAAGAAATTTGCTGACGACAACGGATCCGCCGGGCCGAAAGTGTCCTCATCTCAGGCTCACACGGTTTCCAGAGCCATGCAGACAGCATTCTCGAAGCGCGAATATGAAATTACCAAGAATCTCTTCGTCGTTGTCTGCATCTTCGCGATCTGTTTGATACCGAGCCTCGTCAATTTCATGATACCAGGCAGCAGTGTCCTTACCCTCTATGGGGCGATGATTTTGGCCTCCAACAGCTCTATCAACCCTATTATCTACGCCCTCAAACATCCGAACTTTCAAGAAGCGTTCAAGACTGTCTTGTGTTGTCACAAGGCCGACGCCGTTAACTCCAGCAGCAGTAAGACCCGTTCTACTGGTTCCACCAATCTGTGAATATGAGATACATTTTTATTTCTATTAAGAAGAGTGCCGTAGTTGAGTATATGCATGCCTTGCTTATATACAAATCGACCGTTTGTTAGAACTATTTCGTCATGTGGTCTTTGAGTGTATTCCTCAACGTTTATTTCTTTGTGTTCAATTCGGGAAGTTGTAAATACGCGTACCCTGGTTGGTATCTATGCGCATGTAAAATGGCGCCTGGTAGGAATACTCCACAGGGAGCTGTCTAGTGGATAACTCACCCGACTGCAGATCACAAGCCGGTTCGAGTGCCGCCGCGGCACTAATGTCCATTGGTAAGACGTTAATCTACATTTGCCACTCTTCATCCATGTGTTAAATGGGTACCTCCCAGGTCGAAATTCCAGTTGATACCAGTTGAAACCAGTAACAAAATTCAACTGGTATCTACTGGTTTGAACGAGTCTCAACTGGCACCAGTTGAGACCAGTTGATACAATAATATTTGGAAACCAGTAGAAATACCAGTTTGGAGTCAGACAAATAGAATACCAGTTGTTACTGGGACCAGTAGATTACTAGTCTCAACTGGTACCAGTTGGAAACCAGTATAAAATACAAGTTTGAACTAGGACCATGTACAATACTAGTTTAACTGGGACCAGTATCCAATTTGTCAAGTGCATGGTACCAGTTAAAACCAGTAGTCAACTGGTACCAGTTGAATATACTGGTTTCAACTGGTACCAGTTGACTACTGGTTGCAACTGGTTTTTCGACCATGTAGAATACCTGTTTAACTGGGACCAGTATCCAATTTGTCAACTGCATGGTACCAGTTAAAACCAGTAGTCAACTGGTACCAGTTGAATATACTGGTTTCAACTGGTTTTTCGACCTGGGCTGGTAGGTTGCAAAAGTTAATGTGGTTTGATGAGCAAGTGTGCGCTTGTAAAATGGCGCCTGGCCCAAATATTCCCCAGGGAGTGGAGAATGTGCATACATTGTGTGTGCCGGTCAGTCTGAATCCGATGACCGGGGTAATAACATATCTGTAACGCTTAGACACATCATTGATGTATTAAGCGCTTTATGAAAGCGGAATATTATTTCACAGTCATGTGTGGGTTAGAAATTGTATGCAATGACCGGGATAATAATAATTACAATTTAAAACGCTTAAACACGTGGTATTAAGCGCTTTACAGATGTTACTATTGTTGTTATTATTATTATACTCTACACTACATGCAAAACTGTATCATGCATTTAAGCAGACTGTCAGGAAATGTATATTTTTGGTTTTGAATATGCACAATGTATATGCACCAATCAATTCCTTTCATGTTTACCCCCCAAAAAAACAAAAAAAACAAAAATATATATATATATATATATATATATATTTAAAAAAATTAATAAAATAAAATAGAAGATCGATGTGGAATCGTGGTGCAATATGTGATGTACGATCTATTATTCATCGTGATTTTGTTATTATGTATACAGTGTGATTAAAGTGCTTTGCTGCATAAAACACTCTGCCGATTGAGCGACTGTCGTGATTTTCCTCTTTTTTTGCTGAAGTCACAGCTCGGAAGTCAATTAAGTAGCAATGTACATAATTTAACATTTTAGACAAGATCATATTCCAAATCTAATGGATTTACAAGGTTGATAATCCCCATTAGCCATGGCGTGCTTTATATGCGGTGTCATGCGTATAGTAAAGCTAAAAAACAATAAACAAAAGAGAGTTAAAGAGAGAGATAAATCGGGGAAAAAGGGATAGGGAGAAATAGAGTAGGAAAGAGAGAGAGTGTGTGTGAGTGTGAGATAGAGAGAGAGAGAGAGAGAGAGAGAGGGAGAGTGTGTGTGTGTGTGTGTTTGTGTGAGAGAGAGAGAGAGGGGGGAGAGAGAGAGAGAGTCGGTGATGAGAGAGAGAGAGAGCGAGAGAGAGGGGGGAGAGAAAAGTTAATGAGAAAGAAATGAGAAATGAGAGTGAACAAGAAACACTTTTAATACCTGTTGGTCTATTACCAATTTCTTTTTCCTTTGTATGGCGCTGTCATTTGAGTAAAATGGCAAAAGTCAAACTATCAGTCTTCTGATGTTTTTATTTGACACCAGTACACAACGGTGACTACTAAAAGTAAATGAATAGCGTTGTCATAAATTAAGGATTTCTTTGAAGAATCAATCATCGAATAATAACTATATTGTCCTTCCAAATCAAGATCGATGCTCAAGTATAATGGCGCATCCATAATACCTTAAACCAAAAGAAAGCCCAGACAGAGAAAATTATTTGATGGAGTTGCATTAACGCCGCCTTCATCTAAAAATGTGCAACAAGTCCACTCTGATCAATTTTCCACGTCATTTTGTCATAGGGCTTTGTGTAACAGCATCGCTTACTAAAAGGCTGAAAGGTTTTCTTTTGTCTTTTTTTTCCCTTCTAATCGCTCTGTAAGGTACTAAATAGACATCGTGTTGATACGCGAGCGACATTCAATCTTCAAAACACCGGATCATGAAAATGAATAAAGTGAGAAAGAATTGAAAAGCAACGGAGGAACAGAAAAGAAAGTGGGACACATTGAATAGTCGGCCAACAATACAGAGAGTGTTAGCTCAGGAAGTGAAAGTATCTGTGTGCATACATAACTCGTTCTAGAAGAGATGGATGCCCGGGTAAGGGACAAATGGGGCATTTTAACTTGCAACAATAACAGATATATAATAAATAACTATAATTATATACCTCACTTCAGAAATCCAGCCATCTGATTGGTCAAAATTGCAGTCGTGATTTTAGCCATTCCCGTAAAGAAACGAAAAATGCCAAAACCATTTAATAGTCCAAGATTAAAATCCAGGCAAAATTCCAGTTACCGGGAAAATAAAAAAATCTTGCCTGCGATACCCATTGGTTTACGTGTTAAAATGTTCTTTAAGCGAGCGCGGACATCATACAGTGCTTTTTGTCTGCGATTCCCAACTGATCGAAAATTTCAGTCAATTTTCGGGCAGTGATAAACAGACAGTTTATCAGATTTTCCGTGATGTTTTAACCAATCTTTACTCAATAAAAGGATAAGGATAAGGTCTCGTAGCAGTCGATATCTCTATACTATATTATGGTACCGAAGAACACCACTGTTTGATACGCGAGCGACATTCAATCTTCAAAACACCGGATCATGAAAATGAATAAAGTGAGAAAGAATTGAAAAGCAACGGAGGAACAGAAAAGAAAGTGGGACAAATTGTATAGTCGGCCAACAATACGGAGACTTTTAGCTCAGGAAGTGAAAGTAGACATCTAAAAGATGATTCCGGGTTTAAATGGTCGCATTGAAAGCACGGAAGCAAAGACCAAGGAGCAGTGATATCGATTATAAAAGATTGGAATATTATCATTAATGCTGGGAAGACTTTGAAAGCACACTTTTTCAGCTTGACTATTGAAATGAATTGAGAACAATTTCATATCTGCAAACAGAATTATAAATGCACTTACTAAATATAGTAATAGAGAAGGATGATCAAATGGAGAAGCTAGGGGTGACACGTCTCTCGGAATATGTTCTTGTCAGAGATTATCCTGACGTGTACTTGTTTGGAATAACCGATGGGATATTCGTAAACGTGTTTAAGAAAAATTAGTGTCATTTTTTTTCCGCCCCGCCCTTTCGGACCATCTTGGATCTGCGTCTGATAAATACAAGGGGAGTGTGAATATATAATTGATTAAAGAAGAGAAGAATGACTTTAGAGTTAGCATATCAAATGTATCAACCTTTGTCGTCAATAATATTATAGGTATTCGGGGAAATATAACAAATTGTCAAACACGTGATAATTCAAGAAAGCGGTAACTACACTCAGCAAAAAGAGAAAATAAAAGCGGGTGCTATTTATAATGTCTATTAAGTTTATAATTGATATATGTTTGTCTTTTATTCTATCAAAATAAACATGAATTAATGCTCTTTAAGATGATATGCAATAGACCATTTTCATAATGCAATTATTGCATTTAGTGCATAAATCTTTAAGTGCCATGTTATAAATTATTTCATTCACCTGTTGTATTCCAATAGTCAGAATACGGATTTCATATACTACATTAATTGTTGCTAGGTAGGACAACCCTTATGCCTTCAGGGGCGGATCTAGGGGGGCACGTGCCCCCCCCCCCCCGATTTTCAAATTTTCGGGAGCAAAAAAAATGTGCTCTTACCCCCCTCCCCCCCCCCCCCCCCACCGGTTATTCAGCGGCCGGCTGAGTGGTTGCGAAATTTTCGGCCCGATTTAAAAATGTTAAACCCCCCCCCCTTGAAAAAATCCTGCGTACGCTACTGATTTCACCCCATGCCATTTTGTGCCCCCCCCCCCCACCCGGTAAGAAATTCCTGGATCCGCCACTGGCCTTGTTCTACCACGGAATGCATGCAATTCGCATTCTGACTATTGAAATACAATTATTCGAAACTTGATCTAAATTGACGTTGATGCAGTATCAATTTTCCTTTAATTTGATAAATATCTTATTATATGTTTTTGACGGTGTATGTAAAATAAAAATTGAACAATAAAGAGCGTCTACTTTCTTTTTATTGCAGAATGTATTTCATACACGCGCCATGAAACGTAAGACAGTCAGACAAAAGATCGGGCATGTATGCACAAGACGAAGAAAGAGAAAGAGAAACGGAAGGGTGTGGTGACGTGAGAGAGGAAAAGATTGAGAAAAATAAGGGGGAAAGAGAAAAAAAGACGGGGAGAGAAGGGTGGGGGTAGAAGCAAGATGACAGAAATACGGAACGATATGGGTCAGTATCAGGGGCGTAAATCCCGGGGGGGATGGGGGGTGCACCCCCCCCCCCCTCGCTTGAAGGAGGGGGTGGCCTGTACAAATATCCCCCCTGAGATTACCCCAAAAAAGAGAGAAAAAAATGTGATTGTTTCAATTTCAGCAGCGAGCGCTTAAAAAATGCAATCATGTACAGTAGATGCCCGGCTCCCCCCCCCCCCACCCCCCCCCCCCCCCCCACTCAGTGTTATTTAGGGTACGCGTATGCTCGTTCCCTCCCTTTGAAAGCACCCCCCCCCCCCCTATCACAGGACTGCCAACATTTCTGAATCCCCCTTTCGCCGGCTTTTCGCTGGCTTTTCCTGCCTTGGAGACCCCCCCCCCCCCAATCCGGAACACTGCTAAATGTACCACCCTCCCCCCCCCCCCCAATTTCAGGTGAGCTCTAGTCGATGGAGGGGGACTGGGGGCCAATGTTTTTACTTTTCAAAATGAAATAATCCTGAATGAGCATTCAAAGCTTTCAGGAATTTGATCCCGGGATTTGATCAATTTTTCTATGATATTCAAGATATTTTATAACCTCCTTTTTACATTTCTCAGGAGTCCAAAGAGAGAGAAAAAAAAACATCCCCTTTTTAAAGAAATCTCCGGGTGTAAAGTCAAATACACCCCCTTTTTTTTTCATTATATGAATTCTAGAAACATTTTTTAAGAGGTGTGAAAACTGTGAACGCATCTGATTGAGAGTGATAAATAATACGGTAACTGTTGCATTACCCAAGTCCTACTCGGTGGTTGTCATTTGTTCACACCTAAAACTTAAGGGACGAGGGGATGATATTTAAGGGCTGCAATGCATGTGATGTTTGTGTAGGTCTATGAATGAATTAATTTGTTGTTTATATTGAATTAATTGAATTGAATTCCGATAAATAGGGCTTAATAAGAGTCGAAAACGGTGCAACGAATCGTCTTCTTTCTATAATAATTAAATCAAATGTCTAAGCTTTTCGCGCTTCGCGCGGGAAGGGGGAAACTGAATTCAGACAAGGATTAAGAGTCGAGAACAGTACACCCAATCGTCTGCTTTCTCTAATAATTTAAGGAAACATCAAGGCTTCCGCGCTTCGCGCGAGAGGGGGAAACTGAATTCAGATAAATAGGGCTTATTAAGAGTCGAGAACAGTAAACCCAATCGTCTGTTTTCTCTAATAATTTAAGGAAATATCAAGGCTTCCGCGCTTCGCGCGAGAGGGGAAAACTGAATTCAGATAAATAGGGCTTATTAAGAGTCGAAAACGGTACATCGAATCGTCTGCTTTCTCTAATAATTTAAGGAAACATCAAGGCTTCCGCGCTTCGCGCGAGAGGGGCAAACTGAATTCAGATAAATAGGGCTTAATAAGAGTCGAAAACGGTGCAACGAATCGTCTTCTTTCTATAATAATTAAATCAAACGTCTAAGCTTTTCGCGCTTCGCGCAGGAGGGGGAAACTGATTTCAGACGAGAATTAAGAGACGAGAACAGTACACGCAATCGTCTGCTTTCTCTAATAATTTAAGGAAACGTCAAGGCTTCCGCGCTTCGCGCGAGAGGGGGAAACTGAATTCAGATAAATAGGGCTTATTAACAGTCGAGAACGGTACACCCAATCGTCTGCTTTCTCTAATAATTTAAGGAAACATCAAGGCTTCCGCGCTTCGCGCGAGAGGGGGAAACTGAATTCAGATAAATAGGGCTTAATAAGAGTCGAAAACGGTGCAACGAATCGTCTTCTTTCTATAATAATTAAATCAAACGTCTAAGCTTTTCGCGCTTCGCGCAGGAGGGGGAAACTGATTTCAGACGAGAATTAAGAGACGAGAACAGTACACGCAATCGTCTGCTTTCTCTAATAATTTAAGGAAACGTCAAGGCTTCCGCGCTTCGCGCGAGAGGGGCAAACTGAATTCAGATAAATAGGGCTTATTAACAGTCGAGAACAGTACACCCAATCGTCTGCTTTCTCTAATAATTTAAGGAAACATCAAGGCTTCCGCGCTTCGCGCGAGAGGGGCAAACTGAATTCAGATAAATAGGGCTTAATAAGAGTCGAAAACGGTGCAACGAATCGTCTTCTTTCTATAATAATTAAATCAAACTTCTAAGCTTTTCGCGCTTCGCGCAGGAGGGGGAAACTGATTTCAGACGAGAATTAAGAGACGAGAACAGTACACCCAATCGTCTGCTTTCTCTAATAATTTAAGGAAACGTCAAGGCTTCCGCGCTTCGCGCGAGAGGGGGAAACTGAATTCAGATAAATAGGGCTTATTAAGAGTCGAAAACGGTACAAAGAATCGTCTGCTTTCTCTAATAATTTAATGAAACGTCAAAATTTCCGCGCTTTGCGCGGGAGGGGTAAACCGAATTCAGACAAAGATTAAGAGTTGAGCACGGTTTAACAAATCGTCTACTTTCTCTAATAATTTAATGAAATATCAAAGCTTCCGCGCTTCGCGCGAGAGAGAGAGGGAGAAACTGCATTCTTACAAGGATTAAGAGTCGAGCACATTTCAACGAATTGTCCACTTTCTCTAATAATTTAGTGAAACGCTAAAACTTCCGCGCGGGAGGGTGGGGGGGGGGGGGGGGCGGGGGGAACTGAATTCAGACAAGGATTAACAGTCGAGAACGGTACAGCAAATCGTCTTCTTTTTATAATAATTTAATGAAACGCCAAAGCTTTCGCGCTTCGCGCGGGAGGGGGGGGGGAAATTCATTCAGACAAGGGTTAACAGTCGAGAACGGTACAATAAATCGTCTTCTTTTCCTAATAATTTAAGGAAACGTCTAAGCTTCCTATCTGATCACCCACACCCCCCTAAAGAGCGCGATTCGCGCGCTCTTTGAGTGATTCGCCTGCTCACTACCGCCCCTCCCTAAAATGAGATCCTAGCTTCGCGCCTACATTAAAATATATAGCTATGATGCTGACTGAGTTCACGAAATAATTCGTATATTTATGTCGTCGAGGAAAATGACCATTTGCGCATACGCAAGTACTATAGATAGTCCGTAGGAAAAAAAATTAGCCTTCGGCCCCGGGTAACTATATCGGGTTAAATTTGTAAATATTGGGAAAATTAATTTTGTCGGTAATTGGGGGCTAGTTTTGTCGGTTATTGTTGGCCTCTACACCCCCCCCCCTCCCCACTAAAAAAGGTCTAGCGACGCCCCTGACCATTATACATCATTTTCTAAAGATAACCAATAAACTTGAAATGTCAAAGGAATTTAATGAATATTTCAGTACAATCGGCAGTTCTATTGGGAATCAGTCGATACCTTTGCTGAGAACAGATTTTAAACATTATCTCACAGTCAATTATTTTAATTCTCTATTTCTTAAACCTGTAACTGAATCAGAAATAATTAATTGTGCTAAAGAATTGAAAGTGGGTAAAAGTGCGGGATACGATAATATAGATCCAACATTTGTTAAAAAGACCATATTTTTGTATACAAAGCATTTGTGCTGTCTTTTTAACGAATCATTTATTTCTGGAACAATACCGGATCAACTAAAGATTGCCAAAGTAGTTCCTATATATAAAAGTAAGGGTAAAGAGTGTTTAGACAACTATCGACCAATATCTATCTTGCCAGTATTTTCCAAAATTTTAGAAAATCTTGTCTACAGAAGACTCATTGACTATATTGATAAAAATAATATTTTGTTCTCAAAACAATTTGGATTCAGGCAGAAATATTCAACCTCAATGGCTTTAATAGAATTCATGAATTATGTATCCCGTGCCATAGAAAGCAAACTGGTTTCAATTGGTATCTTTCTTGATCTTTCTAAGGCTTTCGATAGTGTCAATCATTCATATTTGTTACAAAAACTTTCATTTTATGGTATTAGAGGTATTTCCTTGAATTGGTTTGAAAATTATTTGAATAATCGTAAACAATTTGTTATTATTGATCAACAGTCTTCTGATTTATGTAACGTTGTGACTGGAATTCCTCAAGGGAGTATCCTTGGCCCCCCATTGTTTCTATTATTCATTAATGATCTTCATTATGCTTCTAGTAAACTGTCCTTTATATTATTTGCTGATGACACAAATATGTTTTTGTCTGGTAAATCTGTTCAGCAACTGAATAGGGATTTAAAAAGGAATTGGAGAAGGTTTCATGCTGGTTTTATGCTAATAAATTAAAGGTCAACATGACTAAAACTAATTATATGGTGTTTAAAGGTAGAAATATCAATTTCGATGTTGATGAATTACATGTGCAATTAAATGATGAATATTTATCCAGAGTCTGTTCAACAAAATGTTTAGGAATATATGTAGATGAAGGCTTAAACTGGAAGACACATGTTAACCACATTGCCTCCAAGATTTCAAGTGCTATAGGTATTCTTTATGTTGTACATAAATTATTTCCTTTGCCAATCTTATGTAACCTTTATAATACATTGCTGCTTCCTTACTTGTCGTATGCAAATATTGTTTGGGGCAACTGCTCAGTAACCTTTTAGTTCTTCAAGAGACTTTTAGTTCTTCAAAAGAAAGCCATACGCTTGATAACCAAATCTTCCTACCGAGCACATACTGCACCCCTATTTAAACGGATGAATATTTTAAATGTTAATTCTATATATATTATGCAGCTTGGTCAATTCATGTTCCAGTACAAACATAACAATTTGCCACCTGTCTTTGATGACCTTTTTATACTGAACTCTTCTATTCATTCATATGCTACAAGAAATGCAAATAGTTTCCATATACCCATAGCTAAGACTTCTTTTTTACAAAAACGGATACCTTTCAATGGACCTATGTTATGGAGTCATCTTCCACCTGACATCAAAAATTGTTCTTCATTGTACTCATTTAAGGCTAAGTTAAGATTATTCCTGTTAAGTAACCCATCCTTTACAACATTCACATATAGGTAGATGCACCCCCCCCCCCTGTCTTTGATATTTTTCTCTCTCTTCTTTCTTGTTATTGGTACCACCTCATAATTTTACCTTATATTTACTTTTAAGTTTTAATTGTATAATTTTTTTTTTTTAATTATTGGGGGTAGTCCTCGACAAATCATTTTTGATTTTTGACTACCCCTTCCACATTTGCTGATTTGTTTCTTTTTAAAACATACATTGCTCCAACTGGAGTCGTTTTATATATAATGTACATGTTCTATTATTGTACTGTATGTATGTATTTTATTCTATGTAGCTCCCTATGTTTTGCATTTGTGGAGAAATAAATTGAACTTTGAACTTTGAACTTTGAACATTATACATCATTTTCCTAGTGATGGGACTCAAAATAAAGAGTTCGCATCTTCCTGACGAAATACTCAATATTTATGTTACTACTTGAAAGTGTGTCGTCTTATTTCGGAGTTCATTATAATAAAACACTACAGCTTGCAGCTGTCAGTATTTCGAAATATGTCCAATTCTTTTACTTTATGGTTGTCAAATTTGGCATGTGCGTGCATGTATGTATGCATGTGTGTGTGTGTGTGTGTGTGTGTCGGGGGGTGACACCACTCGGCTGATGAAATGCAAATTTTAAAAGCCAATCATTTGCGAGATGGAGTAGGAGGGGGTCGTAACATTTTCTTTTTCCTTCCCTTTCCTTCGCCTCTCTTGTTTCTGCGCCATTATGTATGTGTTTATTGTTTGCTATTGGCTCGGTGGAACTTCAATGAAGCTCTGTCTATCTTATGAACCCGACACGCGATATCTTTCCGGTCACTGATTCATTCTTCCGTGATGTGTTTTTATCCTTGGCTAAAAATCTTGAAAAGTCGTAACACCGAACAATTGGCTGCAACTGATTTAGATTTAATTGAAAAGAAGAATGTCAACCAGAATCTATTATCTTCAATATGTCTATATTTCTTTTGCGCATACGATTTTTCAAATGTTTACGGTTATATAGATAACAAATAGAATATAGATAATATAAATGCTGACTTAATCATCTGCAATTTCCCACTGTTTGTAAATGCATCGGCTACTGATCACGTACATTCTTGCGATTCGCATCAATGTCCGAATGACATAAACTGGAAGACGCCTTCAATCTTTTGGGCGCTTACAAAATAACACCCTCAGCCATCAAGCTAATAAGAAGTTTCAAAGCGCAAAACTGTCTAACACCAGATGGACATATTGATTGAATAACGTAAAAAGCCCCGAAGTCTAATATCAATTCGCCAACGATGGAAGCAAGTCCACAATCTCCTGCCGAAGCGCTAACTATAGCTTTCCATCATCGAGTTATCGTTGCATCAGTCCTAGCGGGTTTAGCAATTATCGGCCTCTTTGGCAATACTCTTGTTATCGTCTCCGTCATCACCACGAAAAAGCTTCGCACGGTCACCAACATCTTGGTGGTCAATCTCGCTTTCGCTGACATTTTGACGTGTTCCAGCCTACCGTTCCAGATCGCCGGTCTCTTAAGTCAAACGGAAAGGTACCCGATTCCCGAGATCATCTGTGCAATTGTGGCTGGAGTTACGTCCACCAGCATATGCTGTAGTGTATCTAATTTAGTCGTTATCGGTTTCGTCCGCTGGTACGTCATCACCAGATCTATTCGTGGTCATCAAGGTCTCAATACTCCGAAGAATATTGCGAAAGTCGTGCTGTTTATCTGGATGGAGTCACTTGCACTCATGATCATACCTCCTGCTCTAGGAGTAGGGACTTTCGGTTATTACAGATACTACGGCTTATGCACTTTGTCCGATACAAATCCGTTGGCCTCCGTTTTTGTCATACTTCTGGGCTCTGTCATCATTACTGCCCTGGTACTCACCTTGACGTTTTACGGACTGATTTTGCGCCACGTTTTGCAACACAATAAGCAGTTCCGAGACAAGTTTGCAGATGATAAAGCTACCGGTTCAAGCTTAGCAGAGGCTCAAAAGAACAAGGCTACTCCATCTACATCTCAAGATTCTTGTTCACCCATGTTCAAAGCCATCAACCAAAGGAGATCGAGATCACAAAGAATGTTTTCATTGTTGTCTGCCTCTTCATGATTTGCTTTGTAGCGTCAAGCGTGAACTTCGTAATTCCCGGTGCAAGCCTATTCACCCTCTATGGCTACATGATATTGATGGCGAATAGCGTAGTCAATCCGATCATTTATGGTCTGAAGCATCCGAACTTTCAAGAGGCTTTCAAGAGAATCCTTTGCCGTCGTCGCAGACCGCTTGAGCGTGTCTCAAACTGATTACAAAGAATTCCGATTAAAGGTAATACAGAGTATTTGTCAAGGTCTGTTCTTATTTGGTCCGTTGTTTAGTATTAAAATAGGCCTAAATCATTAATCAATTGTTGTGAGGCCTTTTCCATTCGTGATATACTTACAATTAACAAAAATCTTCCAAGAAATACCACTATTTCAGATCAAAATTGTACAGGATGGAGTTGAACCTTTGGTGAGCTTCATACAATCGTAATCATACACTTTCGATTTTTTTTTTCCAATCGATTATTACATGGAATTTATTGGTTTTTCTTTTGTCACAATAGGTACGATTTAATAAGAAATAGGCAGACAGGCTTTAAATAAATGATTGGGTAATTGAAGAAAAAAAGGATTGGATGAATGAATTAATAAAGAAATTGATGATGAATAGATAACTCAATAAATTACATTCCAAAAATGAACAAAAACCAATGACTGAAAAAGAAAGAAAAAAAGTATCATAAAAGTTTTCATCTGCATTAATGATACAACTAATTCTGTAGTATTTAAAATAAGGAGAACAATGGCGTCCAAGTAATGTTATATTGCACAGAAACTTTACTAGTAATTTGTTTCAAATAAAAAGCTGCGAATGCGGAAAATGGGTTTTAAAAAAAAGGGACAATTTTCTTACATAATTTTACAAGGTTGGAACGAGGATTCTGGGGTCTTTTTCTCTTCTTGTACATTTAAAGAGTTGATTTATTTTAAGGGTATCTAGTCGTTCAGTGTAGTGGTTTTAAAGATCGTATTTTTTTTCTTTAGCAAAGAAGGCACTAAGTGAATAAACCTTGAAATTCATCACGAATTGATTGTATGTCACAAAGTGAATAAGGTTTCATGTTTCGTTCACGAGGTTCAGATCTACCTAAGAATACTGGTAGTCGATGAATTCCTCAACAAAATCTATAAAGAGAAAGTCGATCTTTTTTTATTGAAATCGGTGAGGTAACTTTGTTGGCAAAGCATGTTTTTGAATATTCTATAATTCATACATTCTGGGTATGTGTGCCGAAGAAAAATGTTTAACTCATAAAATAGGTTTGTAAAGCCCTCGGTGCGCACGTTTTCATGTTAAAGGAAACCTAAACCCAAAGAATAAGTGTAGGTATTCTGAAAAATGAAATGTATTCCTACCCTTTGATTTACAATATTCCTTACGAAAATGTTCAAGATATATATAAATGAAGATATTCCTGGCATGATGTGATGCCTTTCAGCATGATATAGGCGCAGCCATTTTCTTAAAATGTGACGTACCTGTTGAAGTTGTACATGTATCATGCAACATGCACCAAGCTTTAGTTGGAAAGAATTTCTAAATCAATAACGAAACCTTTACTTTTCAATAAAAAATAATAATAACTGAGATGATAGAAATTATATCAGGTGAAAAAGAAATAATATCGCAATCTATTTCATTTATGAGAAACCTTCACCCCAGAAGTGCACTAACTTATTTATGTAATTTGCGTTCTGGCAATTATAGTACAAAGGATAATAGCAAGTGAATGAAATGCTTCATCACCACACACGTCTGGGAAAGAAGCATCCATAAATTTGGTACATTATTACCCCATTCACAGTGGCCTCAAACACCGCGACAGCAGCGGGACTGTCCCGCTGCTGTCGGCGCGGTGTTGTCTTCAGTGTGAAGGCTCGGACCCGTTATAAACTATCGCGGGATAACACCGCCTAGCGATAACGCCGACACAAACTATCGCTAGGCACGCCTAGCTACAGCAGCGGGACAGTCCCGCTGCTGTCGCGGTGTTTACTCAGTGTGAAGGCTCTCCGCTATAACACCGCGACAAACACGTGTGATTTGTTTACTTACCTATCACTGACCTCTTTTCTCCAGCAATGGGGAACATAAAGTGAAATAGAAATAAAGTAACCAGTGGATTTAAATTGATTTTATTATTATGTAGATATTATAATTATCCAAATAAAAATATTTCACACTTCAAAAATTAAAATATTCTGACTGGAAGCAATAAAAATGCTAGTTTTTTAAAAAGTAATATGATCGAGGATACAAAAAGCAACTTGACATGCTAGCGCGCGCAATTTCAAGCAATCGAAAACCCCGCGCTGAAGTATTTCCGGTCATATCGGGGTCACTCGCGGGTCATGAGCCATGCATACACGTGTTTGTTACGGAGGTAATAAAAATCACCCGCTGCAGCGTGAATGGGTACATGATATTTATCCCGCTGCTGCAGCGGGATAACTTTTCTACTGTGAATGCATTTGTAGCGGTGTTATGGCGGTGTCGCCGCTCCGCTACAACGCCGCTACAAATTTCAAAACCACTGTGAATGGGGTATAACTTGATAAACGACTTCGCATAGTACGTCACATTATCAAGAAAATGGCGATGCCCATGTCGTGCTGAGAAACTGTACTTTATTTCTGCTTTATACCTCTCTCATACACTTTGGTGGGGAATCTTGTAGATTTATGGACAATAATATAATAAATCTCTCAGAATAAGTAAAGTTATAACTTGGGGGTCGGTTTCCTCTGTTTCAATACAATGACTTTGAAGAATTTTATTATAGAACTGAACATTCAGTTGAAGAGAAAGTATGTTTGAAAGGGAAAAACGAATTTTAGAAATATAATATATTCCTACCTGAATCAGGCATAATTTCCCAATCCAAGCAGATCTTCTTTTATTGAATACACGATGGTTTGATTCAAAGCCATAAATATTTTGATCTGAATCGCGATTGAAAAAAGAAAAATGTCTTGCGGATGTATTCATAATGGCACAGCTTTACATGATGCTTGATTTCACTGGTTTCTGTAGTGGCATAGCGCGGGTCTAGACATTGTGGGGGCACTGGCATTGTATTTTTGTGGGGCTTGAGTGTGTGTATTTGTGTGTGTGTGTTGCGTGCGTGTGTGTGTGTGTGTGTGTGTGTGTGTGGGTGCGCGCGTGCGTGTGTATATGTATGTGTGGTGTTGGGGGGGGGGGCGATACCGGTCTTACTCGATGAATGAAATGCACATTTTAAAAGCCATTAATTTGCGAAAGGGAGTAGCAGGGGGTCGTAACATCTTCTCTTCCCTTCCCTTTCCTTTGCCTCTCTTGTTTCTGCGCCCCTACTGTGTATATTGTTTGCTATTGGCTCGGTGGAGATTCTATGAAGCTCTAACTTTACATGCAATGAACCCGACACACAATATATTTCCGGTCGCAGATTCATCCTACTGTGATATCATTGAATCATGGCTACCAATCTTTAAAAGTCATAAATCGATCAGTTGATAACAACTGATTTAGATTTATTGAAAAGTAAAATGACATTCAGAATCTATCATCTTCAGAAAGTCAACGAGTTTTAAAAAGTTCATGATAATCAATGTGGCAAAAAGAATAGAGATAATATAAATGCTGACTTGATCAACTGCATTTCCCAGTTGTTGTATCGGCTACTGATCACGTACATTTTCTGCGATTCCCATCAATGTCCGAATGACATAAACTACGCTATCTATCACTTAAAGACGCCTTCAATATTTTGGACAACTCCAAGATAACGCCATCAGCCATCAAGCTAATAAGAAGTTTTAAACCGCAAAAATCGTCTAATAACAGGATGGACATATTAAATTAATAACGTAAAAATCCCACAAGTCTTATTTTAATTCGCCAACGATGGAAGCAAGTCCACAATCTCCTGTAGAAGCGCCAACTATAGCTTTCCATCATCGAGTTATCGTTGCATCAGTCCTATAGCGGGTTTAGCAATTATCGGACTCTTTGGCAATGCTCTTGTTATCTTCTCCGTCATCACCACGAAAAAGCTTCGAACGGTCACTAACGTCTTGGTGGTCAATCTCGCTGTCGCTGACATTTTGACGTGTTTTAGTATAACATTCCAGATCGCCGGTCTCCTAAGTCAAACGGGAAGGTACCCGATTCCCGAGATCGTCTGTGCAATTGTAGCTGGAGTTACGTCCACCAGCGTATGCTGTAGTGTATCTAATTTGGTCGCTATCGGTTTCGTCCGCTGGTACGTCATCACCAGATCTATTCGTGGTCATCAAGGTCTCAATACTCCGAAGAATATTGCGAAAGTCGTGCTGATCATCTGGATGGAGTCAATTGCACTCATGATCATACCTCCTGTGCTAGGAGTCGGGACTCTCGGTTATTACAGATACTACGGCTTATGCACTTTGTCCGATACAAATCCATTGGCCTTCGTTAATTTCATCTTTCGGGGCGCTGTCATCATTACTGCCCTGATACTCACCTTGGTGTTTTACGGACTGATCTTGCGACACGTTTTGCAACATAATAAGCAGTTCCGAGACAAGTTTGCAGATGATAAAGCTACCGATTCAAGCTCAGCAGAGACACAAAAGAATAAGCCTTCTTCATCTTCATCTCAAGATTCTCGTCCACCCATGATCAAAGCCATCAACCAAAAGGAGATCGAGATCACAAAGAATGTATTCATTGTTGTCTGCCTCTTCATAATTTGCTTTGTAGCGCAAAGCGTGAACTCCGTAATCCCCGGGGCAAGCCTGTCCTCCCTCTATGGCTTCATGATCATGATGGCGAACAGCGTGGTCAATCCGATCATTTATGGTCTGAAGCATCCTAACTTTCAAGAGGCTTTCAAGAGAATCCTTTGCCGTCGTCGCAGACCGCTCGAGCAGGTCTCGAACTGATTACAAAGAATTCCGTTTAAAGGTAATACAGAGTGTTTTTCAAGGTCTGTTCTTACTTAGTACGTCGTTTAGTATTAAAACAGGCCCAAATCATTCATCGATTACTGTAAGGCTTTTTTCCATTCGTGATTTACTCACAATTAACAAAAATCTTCAAAGAATTACCACTATTTTAGATCAAAATTGTACGGGAAGGAGTTGTGCCTCCATAGGTATTCGGGTAATATCAGGAGGATATTTCCCCTTTTTTTGCAATTCCTTCAACTTGTACCAACATAGTGTTTTAGTCCTGTATGTAACAAATCATGCGTTTATTAGATTTGATTAATAATTTATTAACTAATTTATTATTTATTCACTCTTTCATATATATTCATATATCTTCTATGTATTTCTATTTATTTACTTAAAACGTATTTTAAGAAAACAACCAACATTGGTAGAGGAATGATTCATAATATGGGCCTGTAAGACATAAAAATATACAGCACTGAATTATTCAAATTATGGAACCAATCTGCCAGTAACAGACAGTTTGTATATTTTCAATAAACTAATACTAACGAAAATTTACAATACAATAGTGAATACTTACAGACCGAAATTATAAAGTGAATATTAAAGGGATCGTTTAACAATGTTAAATCAGAGATACACGGGCCTACATGTTACCAGTGTCTGTGATATGGTGTAATATTGAAGCCCTAAAAAAATCGCGCTTCAAAATGATCAAGAAGTGCCTCAAAAAAGTAAAAATCTTTGAGTGACCGGTTTTACCATACTCGTTTTCCCCAATAGACTGTAGTGTTATGAAAACCGTTCGGCGAACAGTTTTCAAAATTTGTGATTCCAATCATTAATATCTTGATAATCAGACAGGCAATCGGCTTGTAAAAGTCATGGAGTTCCTGACTGACCTAAAGGTTTATAAATATCATTGCAGCATGAGCTAAATCAAGGATTATTTCTAAAGGATCTTAGACAAAGTTACCGGATCCCTTTAAACAAAATACAATGGAAGAAGTACAGATATCAATATATTTATCAACTTATGAGAAAAGATATTAAAACAGTGTTGGATAATGCAAAATTGAATTTCGGTTTCTTAAACATATACTTAGTTGAATTATCCAAGGAAAGCGCATCTTGAATGTTATTATGAAACAGATTCCAGTCGTTAACTTAGGCATTTTGTAAAAATGCCTAATTTCCTCAAAACTAAGCACCACAGTGGTGTTTAGTTTTGAGGAAATTATATTCAGACAATTAGCATTACTTTTGGGGTCCAGATCTATCAAAATCCCCATCTGTAACATAAGTGGGTAGAGGCAAGTGAGACGGACACTAATTTAAAAAAGAAGTGATCATTATGCAGGGTAACCAATGTATTTTTTTCTGTTACTTGGAAGGTTTAAAACAAAAATATAAATCAAGGATATATGTGCGCTTGCAAGTATAGTGCCCTTTGACAAGACGCGGTGTCTTTTTCCCTGTTCAATATTAGCTCATGATCTGTTTATACATTTAAAGAAATTCGGATGAGTTTACTTTTACTTTTAATGGATTCGTTGATTATATTTATTTGGAGATATTATTAAAAGGTAACATGCACATTGTCGCGAATGACACAGATAATGACGGCATAGTGGATTAAGACATTGAGATACATCGTTATTGATCAAGGAGAATATGATGGGGCGAGGAGACTTCCTTGTGGGTTGTAATAGGAATGTCATGTAAGAGAGAATTATGTTTTTCAGTGCAGTCAGTGATAGTGGATAGTGGATCTAATTAGGATTTTTCAGTGGATGACATTCATTATTTACGTTCTCAAAAACATAATAGTAAAGGAATAATTTTAATTCGCATTGTAGCTTCTTACCTCATCTGTATCATCATCACAGCGAATCGGATGTGAGAAGGTAGTCGAGGCACGTGGCGTATTTTAATTATTCCTCATAATTCTTTCAGTTTTGTGAAAAGATGACCACCAGATGACATTATTTTTCTTTTTCAGTTCATCGATGCTGGTAGGTCACTGTTCCTAGGCGCTATATTAACATACATGCAAATTTCTTTTGCTATGTCAGAAATTGTTCAAAATTATTTGTTTTTAGAGATGCATCATGTTTTATGTTTTTGCATTTATTTGTCACTATGAAGGTTTGCAAAGTGGAAGTTATGAAGGAAGTCAATAGCATCACCTCACAGTACAACCTTTGAAAATGCAAATGACTACTAATAATAGAATTTCAAAATGCCTATATATGGTCTTTGGGGTAGATCTTAGCCGGATATATAG
>JAVYIG010011877.1:0-57447 GCA_035222895.1 Strongylocentrotus droebachiensis | reverse complement strand
ATTTGCCTCAGAGAACACTTGCTTTCATATTGAATTGCTTTCTCTCTCTTTCTCTGAAGAAAATAGTGATGGATAACCTTTGATGGCTTTAAAGGATTTAGATTAAGAGGGAGAGAAAAAAGAGAATGAGAGAGGTAGAGAACGAGGGGGGGGGGGGGAGGGTGGAAAGAGAGCAAATAGCAAGTGGGAATAGAAATAGAGGGAGAAAGTAGAAAAAAAGAGTGAGAGAAGAGACAGAAAGAACAAGGAAGAGAATGAAAGAGAGAGAGAGAGAGAGAGGGGGGGGGGGAGTATGAGATGCGAATAGATATTGTCCATGACAATTGGCATCTAGTCCCTCGTACTGTAATTTATGTACTCCAGTGATGTGTACACTTCTGTCTTTCTAGCTACTACATCATAACACCGTATCTCCTTCTACAGATATTGATTGAATCTCATTGGTTTCTCCTTCCTGTCCTGGGGGTGGAATTTTGTTTAAGTGGTTTTGTGGGCTGTGAAGGATTCTTCTCTATTGGTTTTTCACTTACCAAATTATTCGTCTTGCCCGGCTGCCTCCCGAAAATGCGCCTCCCCCCCCCCCCCCCCCCCTACCCCACGAAAAAGCAAAGAAAAAAAAACATTTAGTCACAGATTGCTGTCATCAAAGCAACTTTAAAATTGAACAGTTGAGTAACCCATCATATTAAATACGAATTACATAAAGGAGGAAAAAGAAATGGTTTATGTTCATCGAGACACTCAGAGAAAATGTTAGCAAATAATTAGTTTTAAATAGTATGGTTAAGTTTAGTGCTAAGTTTGGATTAAAGAGAAATAACAAAATGTTTAGCCACAGCTTGCTGTCATCAAAGCAACTTTAAAATATAACAGTTGAGTAACCCATTAGAAACTGGAGAATATGAGAATGGAAAATATTCAATACAAATTACAATATGGAGGAAAAAGAAATGGTGTATGTTCATTGAGACACTCAGAGAATTTTTTTAGCAATTAAATTAGTTAAATTAGAGAAATAAAAAATGTTTAGCCACAGCTTGCTGTCATCAAAGCAGCTTTAAAATATAACTCATCAGACACTAGGGAATATGAGCATGGAAATATTCAATACGAATTACAATATGGATTGGAGGATAAAGATGTTGATTAAATAATAACCCCAAATACAGATTCTGATTTTAAAATGTTTTAATTTAATGTAGATGAAGATCTGTTTAATAATTAAATTGACTTTGTTTGTGCTGTCGTGGTTTGCAGTATTTACCAATACTCAGAAGCGGTAACGGAATAGCGATTGATATTATTACTCAAGGAATATTATAATGGTATGTACAAATAGAGTAGAAGAGAAAAGGAGGTGGGTTGAAGAAAGAGAAGAGAGGGAGGGGGAAGAGAGAGGGGGAGGGAGAGAGGAACATAAAAGAGACATAAAAGGGGGCGGGATTTGGAGGCGACTTCAAAATATCAATTTCTAATTGTCTGCAAATGATGTCCAATCTCAGTTGTTGCTTTTCAGACTTTAGTTTCAAGAGTTTAGATTCAAGATCTATTTTTCGCTTTAATTTTCATCCACTTAGTGTTTGGTCCATTCTCATTATGTTCATTCTTCGATGTCACATCCTGCCCTTTCTCAAATCTCTTTCTCTCTCTCTCTCTCTCAGTCTTGATTTGCTTCCGGGAGGCGGGGACGGTCAACTTGTCTAAGGGTTATTGTTATTTGGATCATAACACCTATCTAATAATATCCCTTCTCTGTTTCTATCACCCTCTTTCTCCCATCCCCTCTCTCCCCCCTCTCTCTCTCTCTTCATCTCTCTCTCTCCATCTCTCTCTCTATTTCTCCATAAACCTCCTCTCTCTCTTCATATACATGATGTATATATTTATCTCTCCTTTCTCTCTCCCTATTAGCATTACATTATTTGTGACTGTTGATATCCTACTGCACCATGCTTACGCTTTTTACTAATAATTTGATTTGCACTACTTTCATCTTTACTCTCTGAAACTAATTCCTTACATTTATTATTTCATATGCAATTAGAATGATATTCACATTGAGGCCTACTCTGATATAGTGATAATGGAATCTTGTGATATCTTCAGTAGCTATGTCTTGAAAATTCAACGCATCTGAATATGTTCACTTTATATTTACTTATTTGTTGGGATTAGAATTCACTGCTTATGAAGATATGAACTCACTCTAGCATTTTCATTTCATTTTTTACTTATTTTATTTCATTTCATTTTATGAGTTAAACCCAGCCATGTTTTGAAGTAGGTGAGAAAGGAGACCCCTCTGCCTGTAAGGGTATATTGATATTTTTCTCGTAAGGCTTGTTCACATTCAGCATGACAAATCACTCCACTTAAAAAAATATGAAGTATAAATAAGGTCCGAGTCAAAACGGTTCCGCGCCCGGTCCCCGACCCTGAAACCCGGGTTTGAATATTCAATTTTGGGTATTTCTAAATTAAATTTCACTCTGATATTTTGCAATTTATAAAGTAATTAAAATATAAAATTCACAAACTTTATTTCAATTTAATGAAATATATATGCTTTAGAACTATAAATGAGTGGCTAGTAATGTATCTGTGTACGACAATTGGTGGTGTTTATACACTCTCATCTGTTCGAAGACGTAGAAATGAGAAGCGCTTCATGCCTATAACACATGATGTAATTTTGTTGTTTTTGTACGTTTTATTTGACATGTGTGAAAGAGGCTTGAGTAATGCTGAATGCTTGGGAAGACGAAATGCATTTAAAATCTAGTCTCTGTCATTCAGACATTTATCCAACTTTGTAGACCCTACAGGGAATAAAGGGAGGTATATATGTATTGACTATTAAATAGGCCAGGAGTCGTAATCAATAGTGCAGGTGATTTGTTTCCTTCTTGTTCAAGCAGCAATGAATATGCTGTACGTGCACATGAAGGTAAAATGTTCCCCCATAATGTTGTTTTTAATTCTACCTGTCATATACATGTATGAACACATTGGGTTTCAAGTGAATGTATGCTTGTTCTCCGTTTTGAAATTGTGTAATAATTGTGAAAGAGAGATATAGTTGAAAGAATGCATTTCCTTTCCCCTCTAATTCTAGCAATTACTCTATCGACCTGTAGTGTAGACTACAATCTCAATGGACTTCAATTTGTGAGTGGCGACTTCTTGGAATAGATTGGATAGGGTCTTTGCTCGCAAACTTCGCATTGCCTGCTGCAACGACCGACCGAGAAATAATCCCAGAAAAGTTGTCGTAAATGCCAGTAAAGGTCAATCACTGAAATTTCATCATTTGTCAATTTTCCAGTACACCTTCAATCACAGGGATTTGTAACTGTAGGCAAGGAACGTTTAGCCCGCAAAATTCGTATCGCGATATGATGTGGAGGCGGAGTTGTTCTCTTTTCATTCTTTTTGTAATAAATAATTTTGTTTTATGTCCTTTCCTCCCTCTTCTTCTCCTAACCTTTTCTCTTTAATTTTTTTTTTTTCCTGTTCCGTCAATTTCCGTGCAGTCTACTCACAAGTTGCTTTTATGTAATAATTGAGAGTGAATTTAATCTTGCTATATCTCTTGATAGAAGTGTAAAATTTGATAATAATAATAATACTCAGCTTTTATATGGCGCGTATTACAATTAAGTCTCTATAAAGCGCTTCAGAACTTGGAGATTATTACCGGCTTTAGCTGTGCTGCCATTATGGCGCTACAGAATTTTTTAAGGAATTCATTCTTGCCAGGTACCCCTTTACATCACCTAGCTGGGTTGAGTGTGGCAAATGTAGATCAATATCTTGCCAAAGGACATTAGTGCCGTGGCGGGACTCGAACCGCGAACCTTGTGATCGACAGTACGGCGACGTAACCACTCGACCACGCTCATATTTCCCTTTTAGTGTGTTTTACTGGTATTTGCTTTCGACCATAATTATTTAAGCGTATCCATGTAACTAAGTCAGGGGCTTGCCTCATACAAGCTCTGCTTTTTTAGCAAGCCCCTCCGTTTTGAATTACTTCATCAAGGTCATTTTTTTCTATTGTTCAGTACTGTTTTTTCCCAATATTTCTTATCAACTAAATTTTGTTCTACATAATACTGAATTTACTTTGTTTATATTATATTTGACTGTATTATATTATGTCTGTTTATATTTTGTTTGTTTTGAAACGGAAATAAAATCTGAAATCTAAATCTGAAATCTAATCTATTTCGACATTCAGAGTATTAGCAGGAAGAAACTGAACATAGAAAGAAAAGTACCATCCAAGATCCAACTGATAATAATAATATACCACACTTATGATAGCGCCTATCACAACTATGTCCCTATGGGCTGTAATGGAGAAAAGGAAAGAATAGAGAAGAGACAATTTTGATATTCTGGCAATTTAGTTTAAAGCTCTGCTGATGCAACCTGAATAGAGTGTGACCCTTAGAACTTTGTGTTGATTTGAGGGATAGTATGAGGAGAGACTTTTTGGGAAGGAGTTACATACTTTTTGAGGAAGCAGTTTAGTCAAATTGTTGATTGTGTGGTGAAGTAGGGCTCTTCCAGTTTTTATAAGGGGTGTCTAAAAGAAGTGCAACAAGAGTTTCATTGGCCGCATCCAAAGAAAAAAAAGTCAGTCAGTCACTCGATGGTGTCTGACAGTGAAGTCTTGAAAGTAAACAGGTTTCCTTGCATAATTTGAATAATAGGACACTGCTTACGTTTAATAATTCACAGATAGGACATAGCAGTACATGACATATTCATAATTCCTGCAAAGTTCTACATATTTTGATGTTGGCTGCAAATGGGACATCGTAGCTTAAAGATGTTGCCAATCAAATTCTTGTTGCATTTTTTTTGGGGGGGAGACACCCTATATAGGAAGAATTTTCTATATATTAATGTTGAATTTTTCCTTTAACTAGCTTTCAACTAAACGTATGTAGACTTTTTGCTGTGCATTCATACAGCTAGAGATGTATGTCTATTTTAAATTCCTCGGCACAAACACACCTAGGCCTCTATTTAAACAGGTTGCAGGAAATCACCCCCTTTCGGTGGGTACTAAATATAGAGGTGGTATCCTTCGCCATCTGCTACAGACCTATCTAAATTGTTGAACTTTCCCTCTACCCCACCAAAAAGTGGGTCAGATTCCCCTGTAAAGTGCGTTGCCCTCCATTAGTAACCACATTAAAGTGACTCTGTAACATTGTTGAGGTTGATGAAAAAACTGCGTAGTGTTACTTAATATATATTCCTTCTCCTGTACTAACCCTGAACAAATCTTGAAAAAATTCTTAAACCACAAAGATATTTATGGTTTTCTTTGAAGGCGTCACTGTGCGATAGCCTGTCACAGTAAATTTTCCCCAACCAATTTTTGGACTTTTCTCAACCATTTTTCCATGAAAATAAGATATAAAACAGGCTTTTAAAAATCTGTTAACACTTAAATGTTTGGAATGGTACATAGAGCTGATTCACTGCTTTGTGACGATTTACATTCACCTAAAATTAAATTAAATTATAATAATATAGTCGGGAGAATTATGGAATCGATCAGATCAGTTTTTCCCAATTTTTATCATTAATAATGGTCTGTTTTCACTCAAACTTTCAGAGTATTTTTATTGTACATCTAGCATTGAATTCACTACCTTAGCACCATTTTCTTTCACCTGAACAAGGTTTCCAAGTCCCTTTAACCTGGTAGGTATTGCTGTTACAGAATGTCACCATGTTGTCACTGATGGAAAGTAAGCCGGTGCAATTTTGCCCAGAAACCCTGAAGGGAATCATTAGATATAAATGAATAAAGTGAACAAATAAACATTGTTCACGTAAATTCCATTAAAAATACATGCTAATTAATGAATTGTTGTCCATATCAGTCACGTACTCGCCAAATCCAGCTCTGCTTGCAGCTAATTTAGCAATGTATTCACATTTTGAGATAAACTGGCCTTGTGTACATGTACAATGTATTGTTTCTCATGCTATATATGGGCGGTGTGGATTAACTAATCAAAATGATCAACAAAAGGCGAACCTTCAATGTGTGCTGTCGAATATTCACTCTCTCATTCTACAATACAAGTCCTTCATGCCAGTCTACGTTTTTTAGCGCGACAGAATCGACATTTGACAAGAAGGAAAACAGCACTGAACACATTAGCTTTCCAATGTCCATTAGGCAAATGAATGTTGAAATTGGAGCAGGAGTCTCGCTACTGCCAAGATAAAAGGATACTATTATTTTTCGTGTCCAAGTCCAAACATTAAGCCACCACATGTTTGTCTGTTTGACATAGAATTTGTGGATGTATATTTCTTCTGCAACACGTTCCCTTCTGTATATCCATTTTGCGCATTACAATCGTTGCACATTGAATCCTTTTGGAAAAATAAAGATTGGAAAAGGGGATGGGTTTATTTTCAGTCAAATTCAAAGCATTCTTGACATTATCCTCTCTAAATATCATTTTTGTATGAGCATCTATTTGAATATCTGCAGAGACAGTGATATAAACCCTTTTAATGGTTATAATAATTTGATTTGATTTGAAATTTTATTTTCAATTTTATATTTCTCTTTAAAAAAATTATTTCTTATTTCTTATATATCATTTAAAAATTCTGAAGTCTAATTTAAAGATTCTCAATTCCAAAGGGTCCCTTAAGAGGAAGAAAGACTAGAATAGATAGCAAACAAGAAAGAACAACAGGAGAAAATAGTTTTATTTTTGCAACGGATACTGTGAAATCCCCTCCGAATGCATCAGATTTGAACCGCTTTCTTCACGCTGTGTAAGAGAATCAGCAAACTGGCCTGGCCCATCTTTATTAACCTCCATGATCAGTTAAAGTGACTCGGTAACATTGCTTCAGATTCTGAAACAACATCCTTGATTTAACTCATGCTGCACTGATAATCATAAACCTTTAGGTCAGTCAGGAATCCCATGACTTTTTTAAAGCGATCGCCTGCCTGATTATCAAGATATTTATGATTGGAAATCAATTTTGTTTCTTCATTTTGTTGTTATCCTAACAGCTTTTATAACACTATACAGGAAAAAGGAGTATGGTAAAACTAGTCACTCAAAGATTTTAACTTTTTTGAGGCACTTCATGATCATTTTGAATCACAATTTTGTTAGGCCTTCAATAATACACCATATCACAGACACTGATGACACGTAGGGCCAGGCATCTCAGAATTTACATTGTTAAAAGATGCCTTTAATGTGTCGTTCAGCACGTAATGTAGAAACACACAAAAGAGGTTGCGAGATATATAAATGCCTCCCACGTATGCACCTTTTTTTCATAGAAAAGAGGAAAATAGGAAAGGAATTGAAGACGAGATTTGACGAGGAGACTTGAAGTGAGAGAGCTCTTAGATGAAGTATAACATGATATGAGTGGCTATTGAAAGGAGAATATTATATGACCAATAAGTGGTTGATAACTGTATCAAAAGAGGACTCTTGGAAAGTGAGGGATAAAAAGGAAAGGAATCTGAATAAAATCTACTTAATATACACTGTATACTCGTGTTTGTTAATACCATATTTAAAAGCACATACATGCTATGTATATGCACTAAATATTTCACATGTTCATGTACATGTATGTCCGGTTAAAGATAACATTTTCTGAGGGATTATTTTTCATTCGAATTATGTCTTCTGAATTGAAAGCTTAGTCATGTTATTCGCTGCAAACAATCTGCGGAAGAGAAATGTAGGCATTGCAAGTTCTAATTGTCAAAATTTAAGATTTCCGAGCGAATAAAGTCTGCTTTTTTGTCATGCAGCATAATGATATGATTGGTAAAGCAAGTATTAATGTATAGCACAGGGGGAGGTCTTGCTCAAATTCCTTTTACCCCTCGGCCAGACGTGACAGGATTATCAGAGACCCCAATTTTTGCCCAACATTCGGTCCCTTGAGCCGAGCTTCATTTTTCTGTCAAGATTTTTGCAGTGCAGGGTGCCTAAAGGCAATGTTTACATGTAAGACCACCATTTTAGGTCGGAAGGGGGAAGATGTGTATATTTCGAGTCAAGGCTGGAGTTATGTATGTTGTGAATTATTGTTTCATTTTCACTGCATATGCAGAGGTTGGCCCGACATAGCAGCAGGGGATGTTTGCAGGCATATGGATCATTAGGGAGGCTTGTATTATATCACTAGAAACAAGCTTGAGAGAGAGAGAGAGAAAGATAGGAGGGGGGTGGGGAGGGATGTATAGACCAGCAATAACCTCCCCCTCCCAATGAAAGGGGGGGGGGGGTTTATTGAATACCCATAACATTCAGGTTTGTAGCAATTGATGCGTAGTAATTGTTCTGTCATAACCTTCACATTCTTCTCAATTGTGACATGCATACCTGTATGATGGCCTAAACCGGCACTCAGAGGTTGTTCTAATGAAGTAGAGATATATAAAGATAAGGGATGGTCTCAGTGGAATGGGTATTGATTAGATTAAGAGGTCTCGCATCGTCTTTACCTTTTCCGTGAAATTTCTAGATCAACACTTTCGTGAAATTATGGAAATTTGATTAGCTGAAATTGTCAATGATGTTTTTCCTTCACTTATTTGAATACAAATGTTATGATATTGGAATGAGAATGAGATGAAGGTATTCCTTGATTCCATGTTACTGCAATTAGGAGATTGGTAATGCCCCCGTAACCTTGTTTGTACTTTTCTGCATCTCACATTTGGCTTTATTGTTTTGACAGCAAAATGGGTTTGTCCCAACCTGCTTGAAGGAGAGAGAGAGATGGAAAATTTGAAAACAATAATCTGTTGGAAGAGAATTTATATATATTAAGAGAGAGAGAGAGAGACAGAGACACAGAGAGAGAGAGACAAATAGACAGACAAAGAGAGAGAGAGAGACCGTGAGAGACAGCGAGAGAGAGAGAGAGAGAGACAGACAGAGAGAGAGAGAGAGAGAGAGAGAGAGAGATATAGAGAAAGAGAAACAGAGAGAGAGAGAGAGAGAGAGAGAGACAGACAGATACATAAAGACAGACGTACATGTAAATGTAGATACCAGGAAACCGTAATACAGAATAATAAAACCATTTACAACCAGGAGATGAGGAACGGAAGTTAATAATAAGGAGGCAAAGAATTAGAAAGGGCAAGATGCAGAGTGAAATTATGATGAAGGAAGCAACAGGAAAGAGGACAGCAAGGAACTGGTAAAGAAAATGTAATGAAATATAACAGTAGAGTAGACAATGGACAAATGGAAAGAGGGGAAAAGGAAGAAATCTAGAAAGAGACAAAGAAAAATACTAGAGATCGAAGAAGCAATTAGATCAGGAAGTGATCTCAAAACGATGTAAGAATTCATTTCAAGGCAGCAAAAATATGACAATCAGTCAAATAATAAATAGGTCTTCTGAATGTGCTTTACTCCAACTCATCACCCTGAATGTCAAGACAAGGTCAAATAGCACTCTCAAATGTCAAGACATTTGCGATTCATATGGGAATATTAGTCAAGTAGGTCTGTTTGCGTTAACCCTTTCACGAAGCTTGATGATGAAGATCGCATCATCCGCTCTTAGGCTTTCCAAGTACCGGAGGATCGGGCGATTTACTTGCGTAATTTCACGCTAATGGGGGCCACGCTGGAGGGGGTGATTTTATTGTTAATAATTCATTTTTTTAAGTACTTCTGAGTGATTTGTTTTTGTTTATTCAGAGGATGCTTGTTTACCAAACTGCTCATTTATAGAAAAGTAGATTTAACGAAAAACTGAAATTTCACTTTTATTTTTTCCCAACCTGCAATAATTGCAAAAAGATATTTGGACGAGGTGTAAAGTTTGTTGTGTGCCTGAAAAATTATTTTAAAAAGTTAAAGAGAAAATAATACGGTTGATTCATAATCAACAGCGCCATCTAGTGACACCATTGTGTAGTTGATAAAATGTGGTGCATCATGGGAAAAAGTCAACATAAATATCACCTGTGGCATTGCTATATCCTAGCAGATAAGGGATTTTAATCATAATTTTTGTTGGGGAAGATTTGTAAATGTGTAGCTTATCTGGTGTAAAATTTCGGTCAGGGGCAACTTTTCCAATCATTATTACCGGCAAAGGAGATTTGATGGGCCTATTCGAAGTAAAATGTGCCCTAATGCTAGTAAAAAGTTGTCAAATTGGCACCAAAAAAAAAGGGAAGAAATGAAAAATAATCAGGTTTGATGGGACAATGATACAGTATGCAGTCCCATATGTTGATATCTTTGTTTATGCCTGTCGGTGTATATGCCTATCGCCATTATCTCTTGCTTTTTCTTTCACTTCTTCACGCCTGAGTAACAACCCCACATTATTTGAAGATGCTTGAATAAGTTGTCATATTTTTGTTTTAGGCAGTTTCTCTCTAGTCTAATTTCACTCAAACCAGTCACCACCAGAATACCATATTACCTTTAATCTCACTTGTCCCCTCCATCTTCTTTTCTTTGTTGAATCAGTAAATGTCAGTGAATCTTCCCGCCATGCCCTTATCAAATCAAGAGATGCTTCTTTGAATGCCTGCTGTTGACTCAGCCGTTGCCATAGGAAACTCTTCCTTTAGACTCCCTCCTTTCTCCCTAGGCCTGTTTTCATCAGCTCAAGATTGCCAAATAGGCTGCTTTTTCTGATTTGCGAAATAATCCTGAAGTTACAAATCGCATCTTCGTCAGCTCGAGACTTGACCTCGAAACTTGAAACTCGAGCTCAAGAAAATAGCTCAAGATATTTTGCTCAGCGTCCACGCATAGTGCAAATCTTTGGGCTGGTGAAGACGCACCGGACAAATGTCGGGATATTTTGCTAAATAGCGGGATATTTTGCAAACTAGCCCAAGATATCTTGAGATGATTATCTCAACCAAATATCCCGCTTATTGCAACTTCAGGCTGATGAAGACGCAAATTAACTGGATAACTTGCGATCGGGATAGTTCGAATAGCGGGATATTTGGCAATCTCGAGCTGATGATGACAGGCCTCCTATTCACTCGCTCCTTGCAAATTCGTCCGTCGGTTGAAAGACATCAGGGGCCTTGCTTCCCGTCTCTTGCACTCGTTTATTTTGCTCCTGAAATTGAATATGATTAAGTTGTATCATTATGTCGCCCGATGCCTTTCACCTTGGTCAATAACTCGTGGAATCTGTGCTTTAGGTTTTGTAAATTCCTTTGTCATAATGTTGGCGTGATCAAGTGATTTCTTTCTGAGAGTTTGTGTGTTCATATCATCAACACATATTGAAGTAGGAGATATGATCACGCTATGGTTTTGTACTATAAACTTGTACTCCCCTGTACTGAATAATTAAAACATTTAAAGATACTATGTCCCTTTTGCAGCTAACATCAAATCCTGTAGAACTTTGCAGGAGTTATGAATATGTCGTGTACCGTATGTCCTACATGTATCTGTGAAATGTAAACATTAGTAGTGTCCTAGTATTCAAATTATGCAAGGAAACCTGATGCTTTTTTTCCTGTTCATGCATCTTCTGTTACACCTATATGTCTGCTCCTATGAGTAATCATTTTGTACAGAAATCAATGTTTCTGTCCCAAAGTTTTAAAACTTTTTGTAATGTGAAATATTTTACCTCTTTCAAAAGACAAAAACAAGAAAATGATATTGAAAAAACACAAATGTATAACTTGAAATAATATAGAATTTGTCAATATGTATTTCAATCATTGAGTTTTATAAATCAAGGAATAATGAGGTTATGTATCATCATTTTATTAATTTGAAGTCAGAGATATATTACAAATTAACGCAAACTCTTCATTTATAGTGTAATTTTCTTTTATCTGTATAAGATCTCTAATATTGACAACACACAATGTACATGTATACCAAAGTAACAAAAGATAAAAAATGGGGAAAGTAACATTTGGAGGAAAAACAATTTTTGTTGCAGTTTTTTTTCTTTATTTAGCCTCTTTACCGCATTCTTTTTAAACTGTTCCAGCTTCTTACCTAACGGGCATTCATTACTTGAAATTATGCAAAAGTTATAATTACTGAAAATGGAGAAGAAAAAAAACACAAAAACATTTAATATTATCTGCAAAAAAACACATATATAACGAACTTTCCCTAACCATCACAATTATAAAAATGCTTATCACAATGTGCTATCTCAGTTTCCTACTATAAAATCATCTTCCAAGCATGCATGCCCTTCAATACCAACTTGCTTTTCTAGAACCTAATTTCCAGTCAAAACAATAAAGATAATAAAATTGTATGGTCTATTCTATTCTTCTGTTTCGTGGCAATTATTAAAGTATTCATTTTTATGTTGCTAGCCATTCAAAACTAAATTTAGCTCCCACAGTCATCAACCACCATTTGTGAATTATCATTGTGATTTGTCATTGACCGTCATTGTTGGTCAAACAGCTTTTGAGCATCAAGTAACGCCTGGCTGGAATCCTCCTCAGGGAGTGGAGATTGTGCACACAGTGTATGTGGGCAAGTATTGAATCCAATGACCGAGGTAGTACAGTGTATATATCTGTTAAGCGCTTAGAGACATTTGTATAGAGCGCTTTATAGAGACATTTGTATTAAGCGCTATATAAAAGCGGAGATGTAGTATAGTTATTGACTGATCAATGAACACCCTGAAATTCACCCCCCATTTTTGTTTTTCTCTTTACAGACTCACCGGTTCCATCACAGAGGCCAAAGTTACCCAGCGGCGTGACGGAGAGAGACATGGAGCTGTTCCGGGTAGCCCAGGAGCAGGCCATGTTGGTTATTATGCCGCCAAAGTCACCTCCAGAGGGCGTAAGTCCCAAACATTCTTTCTATCTCTGTATCTCTTCTAGACCCTCACCGTGAAGGGCTTTAGAGCATGTGACTGGGTGGGTGGGAATTCCCTGGATGGGTTGTGGGAGAGGAAGGGGAAGGGGTAGTACACTGCAGGTTAAGGGGGTGGGGGTGGGAGAATTACCGGTAGACAGTATGGGGGAGGAAGGGAAAGGGGGTAGTACACTGCAGAGGGCAGGGGAATGGGAGAAGTAGACAGTATGCGGGGGAGGAAGGGGAATGGGAGAAGTAGACAGTGTGAGGGAGGAAGGGGAAGGGGGTAGTACACTGGAGTGGGAGGGGAATGGGAGAAGTAGACAGTATGGGGGAGGAAGGGGGGGGGGGTAGTACACTGCAGAGGGCAGGGGAATTGGAGATGTAGACAGTATGCGGGGGAGGAAGGGGCAGGGGCGTAGTACACTGGATGGAGAGGGGAGCTCGCAAGATACATCACAGAGTTGCCAATATGTGTGTAATTTAATGCAAATTAAAAAACTTCATAGTTTTCTTATTTTCAATCCGAATTAGCTTAATCTTTCACTGACCTGTCCCACTCATTTTTGTTTAGCTTCTATTAAAACTAACATATCAGGGTGGACTTCCCTATAAAGTTATTTGAGAAGGACATTGTATAACAATATTGATTTGGCATCAATTTGAATAAGACAAAATTGGAAAAGAATTATGTAAATAATGATATAGAGTAGAAACTCTCTCAAAACAGATCACCCCACTAAACATAAAACACTTAAAATTCATCACGAAAGATATTAATAGTCCTGTGGTAGAAGAGAAGGATGAAGAATGAAAAATAACTTGTGGAAGGGGAGAACATAGAAAGAAAATGATAAATTCAGTTACAGGGATGAAAATAGTGCCCTAAAACTGTGGAATAAATCCCTTGCTATCAGTGTAGAACGTGACTCGGAATCCGATTTCTATTTGCCTATCCTCCATACAACTGTTTGCGAAGACAATTTGTGTATTGCTAGTATACCAATGCGCTATATGGGTCATTTTTTTTAGTATTTAAATTGCTCCACCAGAAATGGAACCTTGGCTCATTTTTGAGGAGCAAAAGCTGCCTAAAACAGTGGGTACAGCATTGCAGTCAAGCTTTTTTTTAGATATTACATTTAATATTAACAAAAAGAAATAAAGTAGTGCAGGAATTCTGCATTTTGAGAGAGTGTCTAGCATTTGGTGCAGAAATGCTTTTTATTACATTTGCTTGAATACATTATTTAACAAAAAAGCTGTTGATGAAATGTTCTGTAGTCTTCCTTAAGGCTACCAGGCACTTTATTTGTTGATTAACTACAAAGTTCATGTTTAAATTTTCATGAATAAATAGAGAAAAATCTACAGCTCACAATCGTCTTTTGGAAACATTTCCATAATTGTTGTGCGTCTTGGCATGGGATCATAGAATCAATGCATTTTAATGCAGAAATCCTGATCCTTCAATTTCTGCACTTATTTATGGGATTATCCAAACCACTCTAGCTGTCTGTAAACTGTAAAGTTAAATGTCATACCGCCATGTAGGAGTTATAATAATGGAAACCTCAAGTAGATGATAGTCCTCAGCATATTGAAATGGACTGTTCTCTTTGTTTATGCATAGGTGTCTTCAAAGCAGATAAGAACCTTTTGAATTTTAAATATCAGAAATACTATTTTGATCGTTCTGGAGGTGTTTTTGACCTTTTTTTAAATCTCATGCTAAAGTTGCACTGATCAGGCCGATAATCAACTGACAACACACTGAAAAAGAATTAAAGGGAGTAGACATGAGGTCGAGGTGCATGGGGAGGGGGTTTAACTTAAGTGTAGGGGTTGGTGAAGGGTTGGGGTCAAAAGGGGGAGGGGGCTGTTTAGAAAGGGGAGAATCACTTTGTAAACAGTCACATGCTCTCATGCTTTTCACTCTCTTCTTTTTTGGGACAATCAAATAAAAAAAAATTAGTATGAACACATGAACAAAGATACATCAATGTTTGAAACACATGCAAAACTAAAGCAAGTGTTTTTGTCTGGGAAGTTAAACGCCCACTGTCTCAAAATAAGCACTAAAAGTGCCAGGAATTGGCTGTGAGATGCTCCTGATAAACGGGAGTCATTATCACATGTTTTGACTTGGCTCGATGCCTGACCACAAGACCCTCCTTCTTTACTTTAGTTTTTTAGAAGGGGGGGGGGGGCTGTAGCTAAAAGGTCGTTCGGAGACACATGAACAATAACATTACCCGGAGCATTGATAAAAGACATTATTTAAGGGGAGATAAAATTAAGCACACAGTTTGAGGGAGGGGGGGGGGGGGGGGACAAATGATGCTATGTTGATGAATAGTTGAATGAGAATTTGTTGACGGAGTACTATGCAGTTATTGAAAATTAATTTCACCATTGATTTTGGAGAGCAAAAGAATGACTGCCAAATGGTGTAGGAAAGCACAATCATTGCATTTTAATTAGTTTGTAGACTGTATGGTTCATTTTACTGTATCTAGTTGGCATTAAATGTATCAGTCTCGATCTGTTAAAGGTTCTATGTCCCTTTTGCAGCCAACCTCAAATTCTGTAGAACTTTGCAGGAATTATGAATATATCATGTATGTCCTATCTGTGAAATTTAAACGTTAGCAGTGTCCTAATATTCAAATTATGCAAGGAAACCCGTTTACTTGCTAGACTTCACTGTCAGACACTATTGAGTGACTGACTGGCTTTTTTATTCTTTGGTAATTACATACATAAAATGAGCTGTAAAGGGTACATTAGCATTTGTCTACATCAATAACCTACTTCTTGTGATGGCCAAAATTAAACTGATTGAATCTTTGCGCAGCATAAAACGTATGACCATTCGGTACAATGGTCTGAAAATCAAGACTATTACTTATTGGCTCTATAGCTCCTAAGTCGATTTGACAACTAATGGTCGTTATTTTCCCACTTGAAGACATTTTCAAGCCCCACCTTTTTTAGGGAAGTTCTAAATTAGTATCATCTTTCAAATGCCGTTGGAATTTAACCTTTTCATTTTTTTTGGCCTGCAAATGGGACATAGTACCTTTAATGGTTTGGATAGAAACAAAGAGGAAAACACATTTTATTTTGTTCCCAATGCGAATAGTATTGGGTGCATTGGGTGTACAGAGTTAATGCTAGATTCGTGTTTACCAGTGCTTCCCCACACCACCAATGGCAGATCATGTGCTAGGTTAGCCATCCTCGGCCAGCTAAAAATACTTTTAAATAAAAAAGGAGTGACTAGAATATAGGAAATGGCCCTTGATTGGTAACCGCCGTCCCTGGCCGACCCTATATCGAGGAACCCCCTTTCACCTGAGAAAGGACCTCGATCTAGGCACCCTAGTCCTACATGTACATGCGCATGTATGTGAAGGCACCTTAGAGAAAAATCATTTATTTAAAGTCAAGTTTAACATTTATGTCAAGTTTTGTCAAGTATATTTTAACAAAAGCCCCCCCCCCCCCCCCCCCCCCAGGAATAAACTGGTTTTTAAGAATGAAAAAACAAACATTAAGAATGTACTAATTTTCTTCTAGTTCTGAATGTAATGCCAACAAAAATGGGTAACTCCGATGTTTCAACTTTTAACCAAAAACTTTGTTCTTGTGGTAATGCTACAGTCAAGGAATATTAGATGAGGTTGTAGGGTTTAAAGCCTGTCTGTACTAGTTTGGCCAGGAGGGATTAGACCACCAAGCGTGGTCACTGACATGTGGTTATCTTATCAAATCAGCTTTCAATTAACATAAGAAAATGGGGGACCAATGGTCACCGATTAGGCATTGTGGGCTATATAGAGGGCGCAAGTAGCTATAAGTAGTGCAGTGGGGCTTTAAGGTTGACCATAGATGGCTGGCCTAATTAAGTGCTAGTGTCACATGAATCTGTCATCTTCCCCAAATAACAATTTGTGTTTGATTTTGTACCTGTTGGCTGTTAGTGAAAGTTGTGGATGTTTTGTGTCCTTTATATTTGATGTCATTTTAACACTAATTTCTTATGATGCAATAGACATCAATACATCTTCCATTGGTCTTTCTTTCTCTCTTTTTTCTTCTTTAAAAAAGAGTCCACCTTTAGGTCTTAAATTTGTATGTTATCATACTCTCATTATTAAGTATTTTTCCTTTACATGTGGCTTGAGAGGGGAAAGGTAAACTGAATCACTGATCCTCGGATTTCTCCTCCTGGTATAATTGATTGGGGGTGTGCAGTTGGACCACTACACCGGGGTTTCCCCAACTCTTATAAGAATAGCGCAGTGTGTTCTGAACCTGCATTGGTGGTGACTCTCCTCTACACAGGGGTTTCATTTAACATTCTTTCCGAGGTCCAGAGTGCTTTCCACTGTACCATAGCCTGCATCTATCAACAGGGGAGGGGCACGTTAACACACAACTCCTGCTTCAATCATCCGCCTTGGTTGGATTCAAACCCACGATCTTTGGATCGATAGACAGATGCTTTTAATACTGACTGAGCCAACCCACCTCCTGTTATGTTATACCGGTAGTTATAAATGACAGAAGCCCAATATATATCCCGGGTTAGAAATTGAAATGTTCCTCATCAATAAGGCGAATTTAAAAGAAGCGATTTAGACCAGAGGCATTCAAAATCTGCACTCAAAATCCGCAAACCACTTAGATACTTAATATCCACAAAAGACAATTTTGCAGGATTAATCGTGGGTACATTTATCGTCATGGCAACAACAAATCTCATCAGCCTGCATGCTCCATTCATTGAGAGGGGGAGGGGGAGGAGATATCCACGTTTCAATTTGATCATGCCTCCACATTCAGACATGTTTTGTATGCATGATCTCTATACAGCTGCATATTGAGTTCTTAAATTTTCTCATGAGATTCTCATTGTTGAGGCAAATCATTGCGTGGCAAAATTGAAGTTGTTTGGGAATCATTGACTTCAAGATCTCTACTAGAATCATAGTAGATCGATACCCATGTGAATTTGATTCATTCAAGAACCACATGGCAATAAGTAGAAGTGTCATAGTCAAGTGGTTTAAGCACTTGACTTGAAATTCAAAGGCCATGGTTCGATCCCCGACACAGCACTAATGTTTTTTGGCAAGGCATTAATCTTCATTTGCCACACTCGACCTAGGTGAGGTAAATGGGTACCTGGCAGGAATCAATTCCTTGAAATGTTGGAGGGCTGTAATGGCAGCTAGGCTAAAGCCGGGGTAATAATAAATCTGCCTCGGAATAGAATTTCTAGATAGACAGCGAAATGCCTATTATTATTATTATTGTTATTATTATTATTATTATTAATAATAATAATTTACAATCCCCACTCTTGGCCCGGGCAACTTTGTTGAAATATAACATCACTCTTGAAAATTCAGAATTTGTCGGTTTATTTATTTTGTCATATTGTACGCCGGAGCATGCAATATTTGTATGATATTTTCTTTCTGCATACAAAGTTGTGTATACATAATTTTTTCGTGTGAATGGGTCCCTAGCTGCATTACAGTGCAATCTAAACCCTGATCCAGCTAATCTGGAAATCTTATCTTCAGGCTACCATAAAAAATATATATCTTCCCCGCATATTTCCATACGCTTATTTTGGGGGTCTACCTTTCATATTTAATTTTCCTTCTTCCCCGATGTAAATATCAATTGAGGTCATATCGTCTGCTTGGAGCAGAGAGGGCATTAACTGCTATACGTTAAGACAAAGATAATGCCCTTTCTGTCTTTCTGTTTCTCAAGAAACACTTTATCCACAGTTAAGAGTGTTCAGGCAGGAGTAAGATGAATTGGTAAAGGATATGGAATTTAGTTGCATTTAAATCTTCCTTTTTGTGAAAGCTCTTAAGAAAAGAAAAAAAATCCAATCTAGTGCATATTTATGGATTTGCATTATTTACATTTGTAAGTGAGCAAATTCTCCACGAACTGTTTACAGTATGCATCTAATTTTATTGCGACTGTACTGGGATCCTTTCATTTGACATTTAGTGGAGCAATCTCTCTTCATCTACTTGTATAAAGTCTGCATCTCTAGTGATATTGATAGGAAAGAAAGATTATTGTCATTTGTAAGATAAAATAGTTATTAATCCATTCTTTCGTCCAGCAGATTTATACTAACCCAAACCTCCAATAATTATCTTCATTAACCCTTAGTATGTTACTTCCAAGGAGTAATACAATATACACTGTATCATCTGCTAAAACCCTGTATATTACAGTGATTCGGTAACATTGTTACATTGATCCGATATTCAAGTGTTCTGTCTAAAGTTTTTGCACTGAACCCAAGGGTTCCCCAAGAATCGAATGAGTGATTGCCAAATAAATAATAATAATACTAATGATAATGATGAAGATAATGATGAAGATAATGATAAAGATAATGATAATGATAATGATAATGATAATGATAATGATAATGATAATAACAATAATACTAACAACAACAACAACCAAATATCATAGTCTATCCATGGTGTCAGGGAATCAATACAAAGAGGCCTACATTTTTATAGCTTGAACTTGTTAGCATTTGAACTTGTCTTGGGTTGCTCTTGTGCACTAACCGATAACATGTGAGCCTGTGAGGGGTAGAACAGCATCCGCTTGTCCTAAATTAGGCTTTCACCCAGTTCCTCTTAAACTTTCTCTATGGGCATAGGCATAGCCGATATAACTTGAACTGGAATTCATAGCGATCAATTCCAATCTGCCTCAAGCCTCCTCTTAAATGTACCATACAATCCCCACCTGAGTCAAAGCGAATCTTAGAGCATCATATTCACTCTCCTCCTGGCGTTGCACGACCTTTGTATGTATGGCAGGCATGCAAGGGCGATCTACTGAGACGCAACTTAAGTGTCGGCTCCCTCGTGTGGTATTGTCTTACCCTTGTGCTACATGGGCAGGCCACCAAAAAATGGGAAATTAGTCGGGGAATCTGCACTCGGGTCAGAGCCATTATCATGCACAGGAGGTCCATTCACATAAGAAATTTGAGGTTTGATTCGAATTTTGGTTCTAATTCTCAATTTTGCACCTGTTCACATACAGGATTTATGAAATTGATTTTGTTTCACTTTTACAGATTTTTGTTTGCACATGTGAGATTTAAAATGATGATCAGAGCTCGCTAATAAAGATTTTAGTCACACAATGTAGAAAAGTCATAAATTCGATCTATAAAGAGATAGAAAAAAGATAAATATAAATATTTGATAAGGGCAAATTGATTCTCATTTGTGACTTCATTCTGTGAGGTCCAGATCTGATAACAATAACAGTATGAAAAGTAAATTGCATCCAAAATATACCCTTCATTTTAGAATGACTCACTATAAAGCGTGTAATTTGTGGAGATGCATTGTGACTGACTGGAATGGGGAGAGCAACAGTTTGCAATTATTCTCATCTTTGAAGATGTCTTATTGTGAAGCTCCCTCATTGGTTGTTTATTTGTCCTCTAAGCTTCATTGGACTCTTTTTTATGTCGTGTGACTCATCCTTTTGTCAGAATCGTGTCCCCCCCCCCCCCTTTCACTCTCTCTCTCTCATTCTCTGATTGTCTTTCTGTCTGTATGTGTCCCTCAGTGTCCCCCTCTCTTTCTCTCTCTCTCTTTCTCTCTCTTTCTCTTTCTCTTTCTCTTTCTCTCTCTCTCTCTCTCTCCTTTTCTCCCTCTCCTCTTCTCCCTCTCCTCTTCTCTCTCTCTCTCTCTCTCTCTCTCTCCTCTCTCTGTGTCTGTCTCTCTCTCTCTCTCTCTCTATCTCTCTCTCTCTCTCTCTCTCTCTATCTCTCTGTTATTTGTTTCTCTCATTGTCTCTATTTCCCCTTCTGTTTACTCTCTTACATTTTAGTGCCCTTCTGTCATTTCGTTGGTACTGATGTTCAAGGTAGCAAATTACTTTCCCTACTACATCTCTCATCTTTTGTTCTTTCTCTTGCATTCTGATATTTCCCTCTTTGAGAGTCATGCTAGGACACGTACAGTAGGTACAAGCAGTTAAAATTGTAGCCATCAACTTCACAGAGACATCCTTCTTGTTTATTGCTAAATTTTTCAACCAATACCTAAACATGACACAGGAAATTCATTATTACATGGAAAAACACTGACTTTTACTCTTGTTTCAACAAGCTTATACATTCTGATTCATGAGATGAAGTCAGTTTACAACTGTACATTAATGAAATCAAAATTCCACAAGAGTTTTTTTATTAAATGATTTATACTATTGATGTGTGATTTGCTCTATTGTGTCACTCCCTCTTTCTGTTATGTGTAGATGGAATTAGTTTGAAATTAATGTCTGATCGTTTGATTTATTTGCCAGGACTTTGTGCCTAATACCTGTTCATGCTCCACTAAATTATTTGCAATTTTGTTAATCAAATATTATAGTATGACATGCGAATGTCAACTCTCCAATCATAGTGCAAACATTGTCAAAACAGTGGTGCCAAAAATTGTTTGCATATTCAGATTAAGACTCATTGTTTGTTGATAAACCTTGAACCAGACACAGAAGCTTGTACCATTTATTGCTCAATAATCAACAGTAAGAAGAAGAATGTCATATATGTGCCATGGTTTATTATACCTTAGCCATATCTCATCATAAAAGCATGCATTCATCCATTGGCGAAATGGGGGTGGGTGGGGAAGGGGGATGTGCCCCTCTTGCAAGACCCAATAAAAGTGAAATAAGTATACCGGTAAAGAGAAAATGTGCCCTTGATTGTGCCCAAAAAAAACCACCCCCCCCCAATTTTTTTTATATATACTGGTATAATAAGAAATAATAATATAAAAATAAATACATAAATAAATAAATAGAATTAATAGATTAAAAAAGTGACACCCCAACTTATGAAAACCTTATATCCACCACCAGCTTGAGAATCCTGGATAACCCACTGTTGTAATTTAAAAGCCAAATGTTCAGATTTATATTTTTCCTCTTTGCCTATTCATAAATCTTGCTGGCTGACTTTATGGGCACTATAAGAAATGATTCCTCATGGAATTAACTTTTGTGTTCATAAAAATCTCAATTGAAAATCTCTGTTATATCACAATCTTTTAAGTACCAGCATTATTTATGATGCATGAAAAACAAGTTTTCTGGATATAATTATATTTTATCTGAGACTGTGTCAATTTTTAAATGTCAAATATTTATAGATGAGTGTGATATTGTAGGCCTGTAGGAGCATAAACACTGCATGCAAAATCAAGCGGTTTTTTTTCCCCCCGCATTCGGGAGTTTTGTTGGAAGTAATTGCTAGGCAACTACCCATAAACGTCTAAAAACCTGAATAAAAAAAAACCCACCTCTGAATTGCTTTTTTCGAAATGTCGGCCGAAAGTCTGCCCTTTGTTTGGAGTGTAAATGCGCAGACTTAAAGGCCCACTGCACTACTGGTAGCTACTTGCGCCCTCTATATAACAAACAATGCCTAATCGGTGACCATTGGTCCCCCATGATCCTCTTTTTCTTATGTTAACTGAGAGCTGAGTTGATGAGATAACCACCTGTCCAGTGACCTTGCAGAGTGGTCTAATCCCTCCTGTAAAATACGGCAGATAAGCTTTAAAACTCTGGTGAATTATTCCACAGTATGCCTAAACAAAACAAAAAAGGGGGAGGGGGGAGAAGAAGAAGATTAAAAAGACCTGCGGTAAACCGTAGCATTTTAGCACAGTAAATATGAACATGCCTTTACTTGGTTCAGCTTATAGTGGATAGAGATACAATTCTCATCACCATTGTCTCAGCATCTGGTTCCTGCAGAAGTGCAAATTCACCAATCTTTCTCTTTCCCTCCTACAACCCGTGGGCGGGTGGATGGTTTGGCGGATGGATGGCAGGCAGGCGGTCAGGCAGGCGGGCGGTCAGGTTTTAAGCATATCGGATGTCCACTCTTGTCTAGTCAGATCTGCCTCTCTCCGGTCATTTCCCCTTGAAACCACTCACTTGGGAGCATTCATACATTTGTCTCATCTTCCTAAATGCATCAATAAAGCCTTGTTCATACAGGCGGCAGCTAACCGCTTTAAAAAGAATATAACAGTGGCAAAATGAATTGCACTACTCATTATTTAAATCCTGTCTGCACTAGTTTGGCCAGGGGGGATTAGACCTCCCTGCAAGGTCACTGACAGGTAGTTATCCCATCAAATCAGCTCTCAATTAACGTAAGAAAAAGGAGATCATGGGGACCAACAGGCACCGATTAGGCATTATTTGCTATATAGAGGGGGCAAGTAGCTATGAGTAGTGCAGTGGGGCTTTAAAAAGAATGTAAACATGACAAAATGAATCGCACTTCTCATTATTTATCTTACAGGACACAAATAAGTACATGTTTGTGGGCAAGTCCAATGTACTGTAGGTCCCATATGTTAATAGATATTGATTATATTGATTATATTGATTATGGAATAATGAATATTGAAACTGATAATTTCACCACCTGCTTTGTATGACTAGTCAAGCTCTATTTGGGCTATCAGTTTGATATAGTTATTGGATATACTGCAATCTTAGATGTGCTCATTAACATACATGTACATTGGGTAAAATAGCTTGTACTCGCCCAAATATGCTTCAGACCATATTTGGACGCAACTACATGTACCGGTACTTTTTCTCACCCCCACCTGCTATTCTGTTTATACGCAAGCCATTGTTATATTTTATTTTTGGTGGTAGTTTTGAGATAGTTTACAATGTCATGAATGAACGAGGCTCAAATGTCTTTGAGATGTTCGGTTTTTCCTCCTTCTTTGACTTGACATGTCTTGGCTTCTCTGTTTTCCATTATGAGTAATGGCATCCTGATTGAGTTTTCTGAGAAACTTTGCACGGCTGTTCAGTTTTCAGGAAGATATTATTGTGGTTTTATCTTCCTGTAGGGTTTGAAAAGCAATTTGCCTTGGATGTCCTTAGTTTAAGTTTAGTTTTTGAGATTACTGGGAAAGAACATTAAGCCTGGCAATATATTAAACTACTGCTTCTTCAATGCCTGTTAAGAAGAAACAATTTCAAACTAGTATTCCCATGGCTTTACATTGAAGTAAAGAATAAGCCCACTGTTGAAAACACAAGAAAAACATTATTTTTAAAAGTACAGTCCATCTTGAATTTGGCAACATTCCTTACATTGTGGTTTTTAAATATATTTCTCCTTGCTGTAGGAACAACAATGTGACAAAATATTTATTTTTAACAGTATTCGATATCAATTATTAACAGTTTAAGCTTCCTCTTTTTTATTCTGAGTTGTCTGATATTATTTTTTACTAAAGAAGAATTATTCTGAAGTTCTGAACATTGAGATTCTGTTAACTAACTGAGGGTCTGTTCATATTTCTACTCCATTTGTGTATTTACATCCCACCATTTAGAATTATTTCTTTGTTCATTTCATGTTTATGTTATATTAAATGCATTGTTCAGGAGTATTTGTGCCACAGGTAATTACAAAACTTAACAAAATGTTACACTTAATGAGTATATCGCAAGTTTTAGCATTCCAAAGATTTGCAAATTTGATCTGGAAATGCTTGCCCAAATATTGGACTTGTTTTTGTTTTGTTTTGTTTTGTGAAAAGATAACAAATTTCTGAACAATTTGGACTTTTTCCTCTTGAAAATGTGTAATTTTGTTAAGGCAGGAATGCTAAAACTTTGGTTTGCTACCACTGGTGTTGTAAATTGCTTCTATTCTCCTAACCTGATATTCCCTTACTCATCAATAGGAATCAAGACAAACTGAACAAGCTGCTGTAGCGGAGTCAGCGACCACCGCCGGCACCAGTGCAGGGCCTTCCACCAGCACGGGTGCGGGTGCGGCCAAGGCCCAGCTAGGTCCAGGAGGGCCCAACGCCCCGCCTCCCGTCAGATCGCCGTGCATCATCGAGTTTGGACGGTACGAGATCCAGACGTGGTACACATCACCGTATCCTCAGGAATATTCCCGGCTTCCCAAGCTGTACCTCTGCGAGTTTTGTCTCAAGTACATGAAGAGCAGGAGCATTCTTGTCAGGCACATGGTACGTACACACCCCTAAACAGCCGGCGGTTTCGGAATTGGTCACTGACCGGGTTGTGAATTGTGTCAAAATCCCTTGTAAACGTATCGGAAGTTCAGAAGAACAGCGAGGGAAGGATCACAATACATCATTTTGATTGTTGAAGTGTCATCATTGTCATTTCAAAACTTTAAACGATTCTTTAGAGATACGATTTAAGAAACATCTAGGATTTTGTTTAGAATCTGAGACAAAGATACCCAATCCCTCTAAGATTTTCAAATAAATATAACTAACAACTTATCTTTCATATATCAACATAAACATAGATGATATGCATGTGAACAAGCATTTACGTGACATTTTCTTTCATCTTTGCAGACCAAGTGTGGTTGGTACCACCCGCCTGCCAATGAGATCTACCGCAAGGGAGACCTCTCCGTCTTCGAGGTGGATGGTAACATCAGTAAGATCTATTGTCAGAACCTGTGTCTCCTGGCCAAGCTATTCCTGGACCATAAAACCTTGTACTACGACGTGGAACCATTCCTGTTCTACGTCCTCACCCTCAACGACAAGAAGGGCTGCCATCTTGTTGGTTACTTTTCAAAGGTAAGTTTTGCATCTGGAATGAGATCTTTGTTTCCTTCCGACCTGACCGCGACAAAATCATTAAAGATCGAAATAGCTTTAGGTGTGGAATTTCATTAAATTAATGCAAATTCTTCCTTACTGAGATAGAGATTCCTGAATTGTCATATGAAAAAAGAAAGACACATCTACTGTGCTGTGTGCCTTCTAGTAAAAAAAAAAGAAAAGAAAGTTAATTGGCTTTGAATCTTATTGACGTCATATAAGTCACACAACTGGCCACAGACTTGTCGCTATCAAACTTGTTCCTTCCCTCTGACTGGCAGGGTTAAAGTACTCTGCTGTTTGATATTTTTATTTGTGTGACCATTTAGGAACTGATTCATACATGATTCCGTGTGCAATTCTATTGTAATGTTCTTCAGGATCCAATTATAGGTTGTATGGTACGCAGTGGTCTTTAGTATCCAAGGCTCTTCAAATGATACCGTCACGATCTCCATTCCTGAAAGTTTGTGAGGTGGTACTATTTGAAAACATTGGATGTGGTGTTCAGCATTACACCGAAGTGCCTCAAGGTACCTGTCAACAAGGCCCACCGCCCATCCAGGCGTACCCCCTGAACTACCCCCCTCCCCTTACCTGATGATGATCTCCAAGCAAAGCAAATCAGTTCCCCCCCCCCCCCCCCTGAATGATCACCTAGATCACATACCCAGGAACAATGACTTTAACTAGAAGACTGTTTTCCAGATATAAACCGTGGAGCTTGAGGGGACTGTTGTTAACTCCCTTTTCTCCTCTTTCCTCTCTTTTATCCAGGAAAAGCACTGTCAACAGAGATACAACGTATCCTGCATCATGGCCTTGCCCATGTACCAGAGAAAAGGCTACGGAAGATTTCTCATCGACTTCAGTAAGTCATCTTTGTCTTTCCTTCTCTGTATAAAATCTTCAGTTTTATGTACTTTTCCTGTACATGTATGTCCAGTAACACTAACAAGATCAGGGCCCCATCTTACAGAGAGTTGCGATTGATCCAAATCGATCGCAAGTCCTCTAATCAATCACGATTTTGTACAATTTATGTACATAGTTGCGATTGTTATCAACTCTTTGTAATACGGGGCCCAAATGTTTCTAAAGCAGTGGGTCAGTGGATCTGCACTGCTTGGCTAGATGACCCTATCCGGCTTTTCTGTCGGTATTGTTATCCCCCAAATTGAAATATCATGTTGAGTGCTATTAACCTTGTGATGCCATTTTACATAGAATTGGCAGATGCTCTCCCTCCCTGAAAACATAAAATTAGCCCTAGAGAAATCCGGAACCACATAAGAACCATTGTTCTGAAAGAATTGTATTTCTTTTCTCAGATAACTTGTTGTCCAGGAAGGAAGGGCAGATTGGAACCCCAAGAAGCCACATTAAGACTTGGCAATTCATCTTCTATTAAAGCCCCACTGCACTACTTGTAGCTACTTGCTCCCTCCATATAGAAAACAATGCCTCAGTGGTGCCCGTTGTTCCCCCATGATCCTCTTTTTCTTACATTAATTGAGAGCTGAAATGATGAGATAAGCATCTGTCAGTGACCACACTGGGTGGTCTAATCCCTCCTGGCCAAACTAGTGCAGATGGGCTTTAAAGAAATATTTATGGAATCATACCTTTAAATATACATATCCCTTATTTCGAGTGACCTCGTGCAAAATCATGCATGTGAAAGAATGTCATATTTTCTTTGTCTGGTTACGTGTGTCTAGGAGAGAAGGGAGGAGAGGAATCTATAGGAAGTCACTGTAGGATGAGGCATTTCAGCTTGTATTAAATAGAAATGAATTAGAGTAGCAAAATGTCTGATATAGCAGGCCGCTATTCATTTCAATACTTAGAATAAGTAAGAAATTTACTAAGTAAATGGCTAAGCTATAGAAGTTTACTTATCTCATATTCAAATGGCATTTTATATTTTTACTTACCTAAGACAAAATCTAAGTAAAGTACTTACTGATAAGCATTGTGACATCACACGGTCAATCAAAAGTAATGCCCAATTAACGCTTCGCAATAAATGCGCACTAATATAATTGTGCACAGGTTATGATACTGCGTAAGAAACCATAAACCTGCCAAATAAATCGGCTTAAGTCTGGTAGGGAGCTGTCTTAAATTTAGGGTAAAATGCTTTGCCAAAAGTTGAATTGAATACCAAAATTGGCTAAGTATTTTATCTAAACAAAATACTAAATAAAAAGCTTAAATTGAATACAGGCCTTGTCCCTTACCTTCAATAACCCTGCACAAAATTACATATCTGATGGAACTGTCCCTGTTTGTTTCCTAGGTTACTTGTTGTCGAGGAGAGAAGGTCAGACGGGAACCCCTGAGAAGCCTCTCTCTGACCTGGGTAAGGTCAGCTACTCTGCTTACTGGAGGAGTGTCATCCTGGAGTATCTGCATCGGAATCGAGACTCCAAGAAACTCACCATCAAAGGTTAGTCCGACACAGAATTAGATGAGGGGACTCTTAAAGAGAAGGTTGAGTTCTGGGAAGAGGTGAAAAATAATTTGTGAGCGTTATCATTGTATTATGCAAGCGTGGATAACAAATGTTCCCTGAAAAGCATGGCTCTTCAAATGCCTTGAAATTCTAAATATGGCATGTAACAGCATATAAATTGGGACGGATTTTTATGCCACATGTTCGTGTAGTCCCATATACATCTTTCTGTGTACAGTGCTTGTAACTTTACCAAGACTGGGCCAAATTTCTTATCATTTTGACGATTCCAGAACCTTGCAGTACACACCAATATTTATATGCTAGATGATCAACCTTTTCTGATCGATTTCACAACGTTTCTTTCACAATGCAATCGCATGACCAGAACTCAACTTTATCTTTAAGGTTGGATTTCCAATTAAGTTGCTTCAAGTTTTGGCATTTTACCATTCCAGACTCCTTTTTGTAGGCAGGCAGATCAATCGGAGCTAAAAGGGTGTTAACTCATACATACTTAAAAACAGACTACACACCATTCTGGCCCTAAACCAAAGATATTTCAAGATCATAGCATGCTGCTGCGTATACAAAGACAATATTTTTGTTCTCAGTATTGGACAACGGCTGGAAAAGTGCATGTCTTTTCAATGCATACAGTCGCATATGCACCAAGTTTCTATAACAGTTTGTGGGCGGGCTCTAGCACAGAGATGCTAATTCAATACCAAGTTCTCAAACTGAATATAATGCAACATAAGGCATTGATCAATGTTTATATGGGGAATGTTTACCAGAAAGAAATTTTTCTTAACACGATCACAAAGAATTTTGAGAAATATACTCGAGTGCATTTTATACACCCTTTGCTACAGTGTATATCCCATATAAATCATGTTCGGATAACAGTGTATGTAATGCTTCATTAGCAGGTAAACACATTTGTAACGGACAATGGCTATTGAAATTGGCGTAGGTCGGTGTTTTCGAAAATTTATGTAACGTTGCATATTGATGGTCTAGAGAAACTGTAATTGTTGCTTTTTTTTATAATCCCAAGTTTTCCAACTGCCTTAGATGCTGTGAATGGCAATGATCAACTTGTGTGGGATGAAAACCTTGAGAGAATTTCTATTAATGATCTAAAAATGAGATTCTGTTTGTACATGTATAATTCCTGTTATTCCAATTTTTCACATGAGTATGATTATGATACCAATTAAGAGGTGTGGGTGTGTGTGGGGGTGGACTGAAACCCTGAATGAGTTTCTGTATTTACAATTGCTTCTGCTATTTCAAGTTTTCCAACTGATATTCCGGTAGGAATAGTGAACGGTGTGTGAGTGTGTGTGTACAATTACAGAATTTTCTATCGATGATCTAGAATCTGTAATCTTGATTGATTTCGTTATCTGATTTTCCTTACAGCGATCAGCAGGTCAACGGGAATGTGTCCACATGATATAGCAGCTACCCTCACAACCCTACGCATGATGAAAAGACAGGGAGACAAGTAAGATACCTGATGAGCACATAATGATAATAATGTTCATGATAATGTTTATCATGTGGGAAGGATTATGAATACTTCTGCTACTACTTTGGTGACAAATGATAATAATGATAATCATTGAAGAGAAATGATAATCATAATATGATAATAAATGCTGATAATAATAGTTATGATAATGATGATAATAATAATAATACTAGAAATGCAATCGTGTCACAACGATGTGCGTGCAATGACGCCGTGTTTCTACGTGTCGAACGAAAGAGCTTCTCTTGGACTATCCAGAGCAATTTGTACGAAGTCTTTAGCTTCTGTAATATTGGAGACAGGTAGGGCGAAAGAAAGGCCTCAATAGTGACCTTGATGGGATGGTAGTGACTATGCCTACGAAGTTTGAAAGAAATTGGGATAGGGGAAAGAACCTAGAAAGGGCTCGCAAGCACTGCGTGCAAAAACCAATGGGATTAGTTGCATGTTCGTCATTGCAATCAAGATCGTTCTAGGGGTCAAAAGCGTGAACCCGATTTGCCCCATAGACAATGCGTGTAATGCATGGGCGGAAAACGTACAGGATCTGTATTATGACCGGAGTTAAATTGTTTTTTCTCTCTCCCTTTATGTCTCTTTATGGGCTGTATATGGTATCATTGGAAAGAGAATTTCATGGTTGTTATTGTAAACTACTCTCTTTTTTTCTATGATAATCCTATCGAAACATGTGATGTAAAATAGATTTAAAGGACAAAATGGCGTCTTAAATGGCCCCCTTGACTAATTTCAAAAATCCGGCCACGAGGTGCCCTGCGTATTGCATCTCGAAATGTCATTGCAAATTTTCAAGGAAAAAAAAGGATGTTTAGGGGGCGAAAAGTAGTCTGAAAAAATGACGTCATGGCCAATAAGTGTTATAATCGGGCGGAAACTCGGCGGAATTCGTATAGTGACCCTTGTTCAAATGCGATTTACTCACAATTTTCTGTGTGAACATATACTATACTTGGTATCATTCGAAAGGGCACTTCATTGCGGTCAGTTTGACACCAATGTCATCTGCGCGCAATGTATTGCACGCATTAAACGCGCTATTACGCAATGCATAGTAAATTCATCATTTTTGGAGATAACTTTGCGCTGACATATTTGAATTTTACCAAACTTGGCAGACAGTTGTCACGTATATGGATACATATGTCTGCCAAATTTCATTGACGTAGGTACAAAGATCGCCATTTTAGAGCAAGTTGAGGTTATTTTGGAATTTTCTTGAAAATGGCGAATTTGGAGGGCATTTTTCTCAAAGTCGGTCAGTGTTAGGGTATATAATTTTGTATATGGCTGGAAAGGGCATATCCTCAAGTATCTAAATCCAACAAAGGGTACGGATCTGCCAAGCCATAATGGAGATACGGCCACAGAAAGAAAGCCAATTCCCAGAACTTTAGAGGGCGCTATTTATGTTTTGCATAGTCATTGGAGCATGAAATTTGGCATGGCTATGTGCAATTATGAGATAAGGATAATGTGAAATTTAAACACAAAACGGAATTTATATTAGAAAGTTATGGCAGTTTTAGATTTTGTAGGGGTCCATTTTTCAAGAATATGAGAGATTTTTGACGGAGTCGGTTTCAGATTTGAATTTTGAGTACGAAGATGGCATTTTGAAGGTCAGGTTATATGTCGCAGATGAAAGAACATCTCTTGGACTATCTAGGTGAATTTGTTCGAAGTTTGTAGGATCTAGGATAGTGAAGATAGGAAGGAAGAAAGAAAGGCCTAAAAATGGACCAGAAACGGACAAAATGGCGCCTGGATGGTCATGCATGAGTGATTTCAAAAATCGAAAAAGTGGGTGACCTTGATGAGATGCTAGAGACTATGTTTATGAAATTTAAAAGGAAAAGGACATGAGGAAAGCACCTAACTAGGAATAACAAGCATCATGTGCAAAACGAATGGAATTTCCGGACGATAGGGAAAACAAGGAGGAGAATATTAATGGGGCAGAATGTGAACGAAAACAAGGCAATGACGAAGATCGTCATTGCAATTACTAATATTACTTCTACTACTACTAGTAATAATGATGATGAACATGATGATAATAATAATAATATCAATAATAACAGCAACAAAATAAGAACGACAACAATTAATATTTTTCATAAAGCATACATTACTTGTAAAAATGCTGTGACAATTTTTATGATTGAAAAGTTGATCATTATGGTACAGGGCCCTGGGCCCGGTCGCACAAAACTTACCATTGATGGTAACTTTGCCATCAATGGCAACTACCATGGTAACCTTGATTCTGATTGGCTGTTGAGTCCTGTTACCATGGTAGTTGCCATTGATGGCAATGTTATCATCAATGGTAAGTTTTATGCAATGGGTCCCTTGTCGCATATTGTGCCCTGAGCCCTCTATTACTACTAACCAGCCGCATTTTTCTCTAAAGATAGATCACATACATGTAATACTATTCCACATTTTGTCTTTGTTGAGTAGGGTTGTTCTGAGGATACGAAAGAAGCTGATATCACGTCACCTGACCAAGCTGCAGCAGAGCAAGAACAAGAGGTTAGAACTGGACAACGACTCGCTCCGCTGGTCACCTCTAGCGGTCAGCGGTCTGGCGGTCTTGGAGGAGGAGAGGGAGGCAAAGAGAGAGGTAATAATATGATCTCACTTCTCTGTTCTTAAACTGCATATCACATAATGGTAGAATGTCTCCAAGATCTTTGCTTTGGACATTATCACCACAGGGGGTGTTTCATAAAGACTAAGATCGACTTTAAGTTGGACTTAACTATGGCAGGCCATTCATGCCACTGTTTGCTCTCACCGTTTACTGGCATTTGTCTCTCAAGGGACGTACAAATCGTGATAAAAAATCTACAGAATTTATATTTTTTGATAATTCATTATTGAAGGAAAAAATATTATCTAAAGATGATAATGGTGATAACGATGGTGGCATGAATGGCCTCCCATAGTTAAATCCAACTTAGAGTTGATCTTAGTCTTTGTGGAACACTCCCCTGCTTTAGCTCCAGCAACTGTAGCCCTCAGCGCAATCATGTAAAACCCACTTATTACACAAGGGTTGGGGGCGGTAAATGTAGAACAGTGTCTTGGTGTGGCAGGGAATCGAACCTTGTATCTTTTCATTTGCAGTTGGGTGACTTTAATATACACCAGACCAAACCACCTTTAACAATGTGGCATACTAATTAAATATCTTAAACACAGATTGCAAGTAAACACTGTTGAAAATCATAATTTGTATCACAAAGAGTGTAGGACCACATAATTAGAATATGAAGTTGATATGTACATATATGTACACATGCACTACCTTCATAAGGCTTTATACTACCTTCACAATCAATCAGTCCGATATGTCAAATGTCCACTTTTAAATCATTGACACACGCCCTTTTTGTTCGTAATGCCAGTTTTTATGCTCCTCAGAGTACATGTAGTTTTACTAGATACTGTATATAGTGCAATAAAAGTGCATTATATTCATTTGATAAATTTTGTGATGCAACTGAACATACATCCATGAGTATAATCAGGGATGCAAGTTTTCAGGCCCTGGCGATTTATTTTGAGGCCATAGTTTAGGCTTTTTTGTGTACAAAATAGCTCATTCTAGGTGATTTTCAAGCCCTCTGATCAATTCTAACTGGCAATCCTGTATAATGCATACCATTCTCGATTCTCCATGTCGCCCGGAAGAAAATAATGTTGATGTACTCGATATCCCGACCTCTATCGTAAAGGTTCAAAAGATGGGTGCCTTGGTGAGCGACCTGGAGCGGGAAAGACGGCAAGGGTCTCTATCTCCGCGCATCTCTTCTCCCAACAAGCTCACCCTCACTAGAGACGTCTTCGCCCGCGATGCTGCCGATGCTAGCCCCGTCAAAACCAAGATGAAGAAGAAAAAGGTAGGTTTAATACAGATGCAGTTTTCGGGATGGTCGAACTGTAGAGCTAAGTGGCAGTGGGAGGATGCTGAATTACTTGTATCACAATAGTTACAAAGGATGCTGCATTACTTGTATCACCATAGTTACAAAGGATGCTGAATTACTTGTATCGCCATAGTTTCATATACATGTATCCTATTACCTTGTTTAGGTCAGTATATAGACGATAACAAAGGAAAGGGTCCTGGCAGGGATGAAAGATCGGTTGTACGAAACACGCTCCTGCGACAATCGCTTCGCAGTAGTTTCCATTCCGAACCAATAAGAAAAGTCCCCCCTGACTGAACACTATTACTAACTAACTTAAAACTCAATTTCATCTCTAACCCCAACCTTAAACATTTGACAAAATAAAACCGGGGGCACTTGCCACGGGAGTGAATGTTGAAGTGACATGAACAGCCTGCCATAGTTAAGTCCAACTTAAAGTCGATCTTAGTCCAGGGGGGTGTTTCACAAAGATCCTAAGTCGAACTTTACTCTAAGTTGGACTTAAATATTATGGAGAGCCATTTGTAGCCTTAAAAAAAAATATGTCCAAAGCGAAAATTCAAGTATTTTAGACTTTTTATAAATTCCAGATCAAGAACATGAAATCTCCTCGAAAATAGAAAATTATGATTGATTTGAATCAACATTTTATACCTCTTAAAAAAACTTTTATAAAATATTTTCAAAGATGCTAACGGCTTTCCATAATTTTTAAGTCCAACTAAGAGTCAAGTTCGACTTAGGATCTTTGTGAAACACCCTCCAGGACTATAAAGAAATCTGAAGTCAGTAGAGGACATACTGCAATCTTGTGTATGTACTGTACTTGTAAATGTATGGACATGAAATAAGTGACGCTTTTGGACGAGTGATATTACGTTCATTCGGAACAGCAATAGGTCATATAATCACAGTAACATGTACATCTTATATTACAGTAGGGCTCAACTATGTCTGAAAAAAAAAAGATTTTTCTTAGATGGTAGAATCACTGTTGCATTAAAAAAAAAAATGAATATGGGAACGAAAGCAAAACATCTAGTGTATTGTTTTGAAGCTGGAGAGTTGATGTTTAATGTCCCTAAATGTGATTGTAAATATGTACTAATCCAGGAGAGTGTTTCACAAAGACTAAGATCAACTTTAAGTTGGACTTAACTATGGCAGGCTGTTCATGCCACTGGTTGCTCTCACCATTGGTTTTATTTTCAATAATGAATTATCAAAAATGTAAATTCTGTAGATTTGTGACGATGATTTGTACATAGTTAGTTAGGTCCAACTTAAAGTCGATTTTAGTCTTTGTGAAACACCCCCCAGACGCACAAACCTACCCCCATCCATGCTTCTTTTGACCCCCGTGATCATACGTTTTAATTTGCTGATTTTTATTTTGATCTATTTTTCTTTGTCTCAATTTGTTCTTCATCCTCCAATTTCTCTTTTCTTCCCCCCCCCCCCCCTCCCCCTCCTTCTCCCTTGCATTACACATCCAATCGTCCATCTCCCATAACAGACTACTTGCTTACTTTATCCCCACCCTATCAACGCGGAGGAATGCGATTGTCCTCCTCGACTAACTAACCAGGTGAGAGAAATTGGTTCTCAAATTGGCCATTTCTGTTGTCTACTATCAAAGTCTCTGCACTCTCTTTTTGATGGCTAACTTCAGCTGTAGTGTTGCACCCCTTAATTTTCTCCACCCACGGCCAAACTTCACTTTTAAATTCATTTCTCTTCTTGCCGCTGGAGGATTCCCTCTTTGTGGCATCTATATTCAGCTCTTTTCAGCAAATTCTGGCAAGCATCAGACTTGGATTTGATGGCAAATTAGTCTTGATAGTCTCACTCCATTTCATGCAAAGTAGATAGTTTGTTATAACATCTGCACCCATCTCGATACATTTTCACATGGATGTTCTCATACTTTTACAATGTTGGACTTCTTGAATGCAAGTATCAAATTTAAAGCTTTCCCTCCCCCTAAATCACCACAATCTGCTCATCCCTACTTTGGTTTTCAAAAAATGATAGTCGCAGGGTCTCATGCATGCAAAGTCACTTTTCCTATTTCACTTTCTTTTTTATTTGCTGTATGACCGTAGCCCAATCCTGCAGGACATAAGTGCCACACCCCGTTAGAAAACTTATATTAGCATCAATCCAAAGCATCATAAAGGCCTGTCCTCATCAGCACAAGATTGCCAAATATCCCGCTATGTGAACTATCCCGTTTGCAAATTATCCAGTTAATTTGCGTCCTCATCAGCCCGAAGTTGCAATTAGCTGGATATTTGGTCGAGATAACCATCCCATGATATCTTGGGCTAGCTTGCAAAATATCTTGCTATTTGTCCGGTGCGTCTTCACCAGCCCGAAGACTCGCACTATGCATGATCGCTGAGCAAAATATCTCGAGCTTGAGTTTCAAGTTTCGAGGTCAAGTCTCGAGCTGATGAAGACGCGATTTGTAACTTCGGGATTATTTCCCAAATCAGATATAGCGGGCTATTTGGCAATCTTGAGCTGATTAAGACAGGCCTTAAGAAGTTTATTGCCGAGGACAAGCACCACTCTGCAGAAATCAATTGAAATAGTTTCTCACATGGTACATGTACATCATGATGGTAGCAAAACTCTTAGGGGCTATATTAGCAAAAACCTCATAAAAAGTAGTGGTGGAAGTGGTGTTTTGTGGTAGTGGTAATGGTAATGGTAGTGGTAGTAGTAGTAGTAGTTGTAGTAGGTTCAAGGATTAATGACAGTAGTACTAAAGTTATAACAATCATTAAAACAGGAACAATTTTTTTCTTCTTCAAAGCAATATCTTTATAAAGTCAATTTGGAAGAGCAGGCTTCTTTTCATATCTGGTTTACTAGTACATCATTTCATTTCAATTTATTTTAGCATTTTAGACTAGTATCTTGCCAGGAAAGTGTTCACTGTTAATTAATAGTCTTCTTAATATTCACCCAATTGTTTAAAATTAATATCACATCTAGATTGAATAAAAGTATATTAAGTTGCATCAAATTTAATATTCTTTTTCCCTACAGCTTTAAAAAATGTGTTTTCTATTCCACCCTCTGTCACTATAAAGTAGAAGGTAGAAAAAATTATGTTGTTGATGTCCTCATTCATTTTTTTATCAGCATAATTTTTATTTTGAGTTGATCTAAAAAAAAGGTTTATGGTAAAACATTTATAAAATTAATGCAAAAGTGCAAATTTTATTTCCCCCTTCAAATGATAACTTAATACTGTAAAAGAAGAGTAAAAGAAACATTTATAAAGCTAATCTTCTGAAGAGAAGCAACTGAAACAGGAATGATTCTGACAAGGCACTGCTATATTTATTCATTTCATAAAAATCTTCATCAAATGATTTCATCTTCCATGTAAAGTAGCAGATCTCAAACCAATGTTACATACCGTATTTGCCGGCGATAAAGCCGCAGGGCCGTATAGGCCGCACCCCGCTTTTGACATTTAAAAAAAAAAAAAAAAAAAAAATTGTCGAAGTCGGGATTTGATCTCTTGCGTACAAATGTTGATTTGACTAAAATCACCGCCTTAGGATATCACCATGTGTACATGTATTTAGATAACCATGAATCAGGTAGAATGTGTTAAGGTTAATTTTATAGAACCTTTCATTTTACTATCAGATTCACAGGATTTCCATCTGCTATCTTTGTACAGTATGACTGTCTTTGTATTTACATGTATTTATGACGGCCGGTCTTGGAAGATCTACTCTGATTATGTTTTTTTTTAATACATAAGCTTGCATTGTTTTTGACTTATTCTTGTTAAGTTCCCCTTTGAATTTGCTACTTATGATTAAAGCCATAGTCACACTTTCACTGAAACCCAGCCATAAGCTTCAAATAGGACAATCCTTGATTTTGTTCATGCTGCAATCATAATTATAAACCTTTAGGTCAGTCAGGAATCCCATGACCTTTACAAGCCGATCGCCTGTCTCATTATCAAGAAATTTATGATTGGAAATCGAAATTTCATTTTTTGTTTTTATAACACTACAGTCTATTGAGGGAGACGAGTATGGTAAAACCGGTCACTCAAAGATTTTTTACTTTTTTGAGGCACTTCATTTTGAAGCGCAATATTTTTAGGGCTTCAATATTACACCATATCACAGACACTGTTACAGTACACGTAAGGCCATGCATCTCAGATTTAACATTGTTAAAGGTTAAGCGTACTTAAGCGTACTGCACTTCATTTCTTTGACATACAGTATATATGTGAACGAGCTTTAAGTGTACAGTAGTAACATCTATTGTTCATTTTTCCTTGATTGTAGTTTGGTTGTAAATACACTCGTCTTTTTCATCTTCACAACATTTTAACCTAGCTTTTCTATCGTAAATTCTCTGTTCTTCTTTGAATATTGTTTTCTTCGTATTTAGATGTAAAGAGATACACAGAAGTATAGTCATATAGTAAACTATTAAACCTTCTCATGCCTGTTACATTTGTGATACTTTTGTCAGTCAACTATTTTTAGTACCTGGTAATCATTTTTCTAACCAGATTTCAAAGACTGCGTTAAATAGAAGACTACGATCTGATTTGGGAAGAATTTGCAATGGCATTTGCTATGAAGATTCAGACTTCTAACTTTTTGATGATCAATAATTTGGACAGGGACAAAGAGATCCGTGTACTGGTATATAAGAATAAAAAATATAAAAAAACCTTTTAAACTTTTATTTATCAAGTAATTTGTACATACATCATCATAGGTATATAAGAATTAATGTGTTCTTATGTGCTATACAGTTCAAGGTTCATTCGCGTGGCATGGAGGCTGCATTTGACTGTCTACCTCCGGCTCTTACAAAGGAGGTGAGAGCATGGATTGTGTGAACAAACCCTATAACCTGCTGTATCGAGTCTGTGCAGTCATGTAGGGCTGTTTCCATTACTCTGATAGTTGTGTGAATGTAGTGTACACCTGTACTTTAAAACGTTGAATAGTGCATGTAATTCACTAGTGTGTCATATACACCTAACCTAACAGCATCGTACTGGTGCTTTTGTTTGCAGCTGTATTGTTCAGTGTATTAATTTGTTTGTTGTTCCCCCTCCCCCTCCCCCTAACCAAAACGCAACTACATCAGACTGACTCGAGTAACTATGATCATGTATTTTTTTAGTGCTACATTCTGGCGGCAATTTAACTTAACTTAACTTGAAATGCAAAGGAAGCTTTGACCCCCACCCCCCCCCCCTTCCCCCCTTGAGGTACTTTTGCAAGTCATTAATCTACATTTGCCGCTCCATACCAAGGAGAGAAATGGGGACCTGGTAGGATGACGAAAGTCTTTATGTTAGTAATTGTAAAAATATATTATAATATATAATAGCTAGTTCTTATATAGCGCTTTTCAGGACCGAAGGCCCTCTGAAAGTGCTTTACAGATATATATAATATTACCCCGGTCATAGGATTCAGGCTTACCCGCACACAATGTATGCACATTCTCCACTCCCTGGGGAGCATTCCAGCCAGGCGTCTTTTGAATGAATCCACTGACCGATGTAATAAACATATCTGTAAAACGCGTAGAGACAGTATTTTTTGTATTGAGAGCTATATAAATCCTTATTATTATTATTATTATTCCAGAGTAATCTTTGATCCTCTGAGGATGTAATAGTTATCAAGTTTCAAGTTTTTTATTGTTCTACATTTTACAAAAAATATAGACATACGGTACATACAAAATTAAAAATTATACAATACATGCAGTATAAATGAGCACGTCTCAATGATTCTCAATTCATATTATATATTAAGTAGAATGCGAGGAACCTATTAAAAAGCAGTGCTTGTATATTATAGGTTCCTGGAAAAATAAATATTTTAGCCCAGCCATTTTATTATTAGAACAACCTTCCATGTTGTTTGGAGGTGTACTGTAATATGGTTTTGTGGTAGAGCAGTGGTCTCATAACCGGGAGATCCCCGGTCCGAAACCAAGTAGATGCACTAGTGCCCTTGGAAAGGCATTAATCTTCATTACCAAGTCCCTCGGAGAGGACTTTAGCCATCTGTCTCCTGATTGTTTACTCCCAAGCACATGAATGCTTTCTTAGCAGTCCGTTAAACAAAAGATCAAACCAAGCTTACATGGTAATGGGATATATGACTTTGACTCCTACACTAACTTTGTGATCACAGTATGAGTAGTTGCATGTTGTAAATAAAATAATAAATATTATTCTTTTGACTTTGTAAGTAAATGTTTTAGTAGATATTTTTGCTGTTGTTGTCATGTAGCCTTGAAATACATACTCTTTTTTGTTTGTTTTGAATGTTGTTGTTATTGTATTGGGGGGGGGGGGGGAGGGGTGAAGGGGGGTAGTGTGTTTATTAACTTTTTTTTAAATTCTTCATCATTGTAACAGTTATGCACTGCTCTTAAAGGGATCCAGTAACTTTGTCTTAGATCCTTTAGAAATAATCCTTGATTTAGCTCATGCTGCAATCATAATTATAAACCTTTAGGTCAGTCAGGAACTCCATGACTTTTATAAGCCGATCGCCTGTCTGATTATCAAGATATTAATGATTATAATTACAAATTTTGAAAACCGTTCGCTGGACGGTTTTCATAACACTACAGTCTATTGGGGAAAACGAGTATGGTAAAACCGGTCACTCAAAGATTTTTACTTTTTTGAGGCACTTCTTGATCATTTTGAAGCGCGATTTTTGTAGGGCTTCAATATTACACCATATCACAGACACTGGTAACATGTAGGACCGTGTATCTCAGATTTAACATTGTTAAACGATCCCTTTAATATCTTTCAATCTCTCTATGATATACCGTAAAACCAGATACTTCCATAACATGAACTTTCTAAAATTGCACACAAATCTGCCATTTTCACAGCAAGAAATTTACGCAAGTTGAAGAAGAAAAAAAATTCAGTGCTTATTTCCCAAATTAAATCCATATTTTATGCATGCACACTTTTCTGGATTTACAGCAACTGAATTAGCATAGTGCTTGTAAATTTTTACAAATATTTGATAACAAGTATTTCACATTTACTATTTTGCACAACTTCTTCTCTGAATGCAAATGTAGCCAACTAGTTTTGTTTTCTGAAGATGTAATATCTATAGATTGGAAATGCACTTCAACATTTTGCAAAGTTCACTTTATCCCATCTAACATATTATGTAGGAAATTGTATGCATATGTATGTTGTAGTACATTGTTGGCACGGATGAGAAAGCCTAGTAGGGGGATGTAACAAATAAATGTACAGGCAGGTTTGCTGTAAAGCACAACAAAAAAACTATAACCCTCATCAAACAGAGAAAATAAAGGCCCCAAACAAAACAAATAAAACCAGAAGAAAGAAAAAAAAAAACAAGAAAAAAACAAAAAAAAACTCCACCCCCCCCCCTTTGCTTTCTATCTTTCTATCTTTCTATTTGCAGTGTGAAATGTAATAATCTCTCATATTTTTATGTAATTTAATCCCATATAATTATGTTTCAGCCTCATCTCCTCTGTAATTGTTTAATCCTGTCTATAAATTGCTCTTAGAATTTATGTGATATCAGTTTCACAATATCATCTAGCCTTCTCATTGCTTGATTTTCTCGTTTTCAAATTTTTCACTTTCGCAAACTGCCCTTATGAAGTTAAATGGATATATAATGCACTTATGAACTAATCATTTACCTCACTGCTTGCTGTTTCCTTTCTTCCTGTTCATCAAAGCAAAAGAAGTTCTTGAATATGACATACTTTCACTACAGTTGGACCTAGTTTGCTTCTAGCAAGAAAAAAATAGCTTATTTAATTCCTAATAACTGGGTGATCCAACTTCACAGGTTTTCGCAACCTTCATGGAAAGCCCCGCATATAAACTTTGTAAATATAGTTAAAATTTACTGTTACTTTGCATATTTTGATTTTTAGATTGCAAAATAAAATTGAATTGAATTGAATAATACCTAAATTGATAAATTGACATTGTAAGGGATTATGGTCATTGTAATAAAAAAAAAAAGAGGGCATTGCTACGTCTCTAAATTTTGTCTCTAAATTTCAGAGTGTTATTGGACCATGTTCTTGTTTGATAAAAGTACTCATCAATAATACATATGTTATCACATGGTTCCTCTCAGCCAATCAAATGCAATGATTTCAGTAGCTTGTAACAGTTATAAGTTATAACCTCATTGATAACAATTTTTATAAATAAAATTCATATGTTGATTAACAAGTATTTGAAGCAGGGCCCTGTTGTTGTATGTACCCCTTGCTGATACCATTGTTTTGAATGATTTGATTTATTTACCAACATCAATACATTTCATACAATAATTTACATATACAAGAAGAGAAACTATTGGTTGGTAAAAGGGGCCAGATAATAGCACATATGCTAGTCGAGCCTAACCCCGTAAACAGCTAAACAAATTATTTTGTCATTTCCTTTATGTTGTTAGGTCCATACCAGGCAGAAGAGGATGAGGAAGAGGAGGCGGAAGATTCCGGTCCTGCAGTCGGTGGCCGACGAACCCCTGTCCAAGAAGAAGAAGAATAGCACCACGGTGGATTCAGACTCTGACAGTGGACAACCCAATCTCTTCATCGCAGAGGAAACCAGTCGACCAAAGACAACTCCAGTCAGAACAGGCCCCAAGAAGAAACTCAAGTCACCTCTGAAAAATAAGAAGAATTCAAAGGTAAGAATGAAAGTAGAAGCTTAAAGGCCACACAGCGTGGTCACTGACAGGTGGCTATCTCATCAACTCAGCTCTCAATTAACATAAGAAAAAGAGGATCATGGGGGACCAACGGTCACCGATTAGGCATTGTTATCTATATAGAGGGAGCAAGTAGCTACAAGTAGTACAGTGGGACCTTAAGTCACTTTTCACAATACAGAGAATTTAAAGCCATGAACTGTCAACCACTTAGAAATTCCTTTTTCAATTTGTGCATGCTCTTTTGGTATTTTCTGTAGAAAAATAAGAAGAAAGATAGTCATTTTCATTTTCCTTTTTGAGATTTCCAGGGAGAAAATAAGCAATACCATGTACTTTTCCTATTCTGAATAATGTATATTCTTTGAAACAGAAATCTTGTGTACATTCTTCTTTTAGATGAAGCTTTCAATGTTACATCAGTGTTACAATCATTACCCTTGTGTGTTGTCTCTGAATCAATTTTGTTTGCTCTCCTATCAGGTGAAACGAGGCCTGGGGCTTGGTACCAAGAAACTGACCAAGTCCAAGCTGAAGCTACCTCTGAAGGGACTGAAATCCAAAAATGCAGCAAAAGGCAAATTGGCAGGTTGCAAAGGCACCAAGAAAGGATCGGGTGAGTTCTTCAGCTTCTTCTTCTTCCTCGTTAAATGCTACTTCATGCAACAAAGATTACGCACTGCAGTGTGGTGTGTGCCATGTCTAATATGTGTGTAGGCATCAATTCAGGTGCAATATATATCTATATTATACAAATATACACTGCCTGGAGAGGTTCTGGTTAAAACTATGCGCAAGAGGTGACTCCAATAGCAAATGGTACTTTTGGAGTCACCGAGGCCCATAGTTTAACCAGTACCTCAAATAGAAGGCATGGTATATTTGTTTTATATCCTGCATCAACAATTTATTTTAAAAAAATATTTAAAAAATTGGGGGGAGAAAAAAAAATTCATGTCAATTTTGTTCTAAAAAGATTTTAAATATTTTGTTTTCATTAAATTAAGATTTGAAAAAAAAATTGATTCAATTCAAAGAAAAAATTCACATTTGTTTTCCAACTCCCAAATAGTAAACCAAAATAGTACTTTCTAAAAATAGGTCAAATATTTTTGGTCATGTGACGAGCTCTCAACCAATCAAAAGCCAACAAATTTTTGATGCAGGATATAAATATATATATACAGTGATGTGCTGTTAAAAACGTGGACAGCGATGTGCTGCCATTAGTTGGACGTTTCCTTCAATGCCCCTTCAGCTTGGTCGGCATCAGAAAGCTCAGCTTTTGATTAATTTTATTATGTGATTAATGAGCTGAATCGCGAAGTTTGGTAGCCTTTACATTTACAGGTATTTGATATCAGTCCCAAAGAAATGTGTGAAGGATTATCGTTTTTCAACCCCAGCCCCCTTTCAAAATCAATTGGGGGTAGTCAGGTAAATGTTATAATGCATTACTGCATTGTTAGTTGCAGTAGGATTAGATTTCTGGGTGTACGTTGTTTAGTTATCATAGAAGTTGCATCCCAGTTGCCTCATGTCATTCAGGTTTTATCTGGTCTCTTTTAAATCACCAGGACAACCCAAAGCTAGGAAATATTTTGAGCAGACAACATTTTTCCATTCTAAGAATCCTTAACAATTTTTTTTTTATCAGGATTTTGAAGATAAACCTGAGTATGTGTTATTGATCATGGTCATATATTATAGCTAATCTTTGTTTCTTTCTTTGTTTGTATTCTTTTACAGGTAAAGGAGGGAAAGGCAAGCTTGCTGTGAAATCAAAACTTGGCTCGGAAATAAATGGTGGCTTCACCAGCTCAGACAGTGACTTTGAGCCACCCAAACCTCCACCTAGGATTGGTCGCCCACCTAAAATAAAACCTGCCTTCCCAGCAACAACGGGCACCTCATCCAGCAAGGGTTCTACACAAAGTACAGGTTCTACCCCTGGCACGTCCACCACCACCAGAGGGCGTCCAAAAAACGGAGGGCCCGCTACCCCCATAGATCAAAGGCGAGGGTGGCCTAGGGGGCTTCAGCGGGCGAAACTATCGGAAGACGGGCCACCAGCAGTCAAGAAGCGCAGAAGGAGGAGAAAGCGTGTTCCGCTTTGGGAACGTAAGAAGAAGCCAAAGCCAAAACCCAAACCGAAGCCCCCGACCCCACCACCTCCATCACTCCAAGCAGCTGTGCCAAAAAGTGCAACACCACCTTCACGAACCCTGAGTGTCAAGCCATTACCCCTCGGGCCTGTGCTCGATTCCGACGATACCACATCATCGTCGGATGAAGAAGACTTTGCCAGGCTCCTTAGACTCACCAAACAGGTGGTCAGACCAAAGAAGAAAGTGCCACCTAAACTGGTCAGGAGTAAACCACTCCAGTTGAGTGTAGCAATAGATATCAGTAGCACCACGGACAGTGACAGTGATTCCGATCTTGATATCAGGACCAAAGACCCAGACAAGGTTGCACCTGAGGAAAAAGCAGATGTTAATACAAACAATACAACACCACCTATGACAAATGTTAGTCCAAAGGCATCCAAAGATGTTGCTGCTACTGCAGCAAATCCACAAAGAACTCAAAGTGGTGAGGCTTGTGTAAATGGCCTTGACTGCTCAAGCAGTAGTAGCTCCAACAGCAGCAGTGACAGTGATGACAATGAGACATCTAAAGCTACTGCGGAGGAATCTACAAAGACTAGTGACACACTTTGGAATAATGGTACTACTGAGAGCATAAGTGAAGAGAAATCCGGGGATGCTAAAGATATTGATGAAGATTCAGATGCTGAAGTGGAAGTTGATGAGGACGAGATTGAGAAAGGGAGAGAAGCAGACACGGAGTTAAGCAGTGATGATGAACCAGGTGGAAACAGTGATGATGAGGATAGCGATGATAATACTGAAAACACCATACAACAGGACACTCCTGCGGACCTTAGCATGAAGACCAATGATCAAATCAATTCTCAGACTCTTTCACAGGAGACAGAGCATATAGTGCCCTCAGGGGATGCCTTTAGTGAACATGCCAGTGAAGACAGTGATGAAAAAACAGAAAATGATGACATTCTTGATAATCACAGTACTGATATTAGATTGGAGCCAGAGGTGGAAAGCACTGTCATGCCCATTTCTAAAATACCTGAAGAAAGCAGCTGTACTAGATCTAGACTCTCATTTACATCGTCGTCTTCATCTTCATCATCATCAGAAGACGAGGAGGAGGAGGAAGGTAAAAGGGTGGAGGAACTGCAGGAGCGTTCATCCGCTGAAGAAGATGACCACCAGGAAAGTGAGATTGACGGTGATGGTCCTCCTACCCTTGCAAAAGTGGAATCTCCCGTAAATAGTCCTGTGTTGAATCGTACGAGTCCTTTCTTAGAGCGCTACGATGAAGAGATGCATGGCAGTCCTCCCAGCCTTAAGGAAACCATGACGAACGAAGATCAGGGAGAGAACTTGGTGCCAACTGATAGGAAAGAAACATTGGAGGATGATGATGATGATGATGAAGAGCAGTTACATGATATTCTGTCACCACACTCTCCTGCTCAAAGCAGAGATGGTGTAGAGGATTTGAAAGAACATAGTTTCAGTAGCCACAGTGATCATAGCACTAATGTTGCAGGAGAGAGCAGCCCTCAAGGAAATCGTTTTGAGAATCCTGGAGAACATTCAGGAGTGAGTAGCGGAGAGATGATGGACTTTCAGGAACCAAAAGGTATAGAACCAACGGAAGCGGAGGATATTGAGACCGCTGAGGCTATTGAATCCATCATGGAAATGGAATCTCAGGGTATAAGATCTCCAGAGTGCATGGCTGATAGTGATGATCATGAGCAAACATACCAGCCCAACTCTGAATCAGATTTTCAAAACTTCAGTGGTAGTGATACGCAGGAAATAAGGTCTCGGAATAGCTGCAGCGACATGGATATTTTGGGGTTGAACGAGCCACCCCTTGTGCCTCCTGCATCAACGGAGGTACCTGCTATAGACGTGGCTTCAGTGATGGATACACCACAGTCACTAGACACATCGCCTATGTGCTTGAACACTGGTTTGTCCTCCGTAGAAGGGTCCAACAATGTGGAAAACCAGGATGTTGTAGAGCGATCATTGATGGATATGCCTAACACCATGCCAACCCCGCAATCAATGGAACCTGTGCCTGTATTAGATACCATTCCACCTTTAGATACCACTCAAAGTATGGATACTACTCAACAGATGATGGACAGTGTACCTGGGGTCATAGACACCGCACCCCAGATGATGACGCCGCCGCAACATCCAGCAACAGAGCAACAATCGCAACCAGTGATCAATTCCACCCCACCACAAATGGACTCACACGTGGTACATCATGTGGACTCACAGCGTATGGATACAAATGTTCACCTTGAAACACAGCAGCATATAGATGCTTCGCAGGCCCCTCAGACTGATCAGCAGCAGCCCCAAATGTTGGGTTCTCAGGGACAGATCCCGCAGCAGATGCACCACCCTAACATATCCGCATGCCAGAACAACATGCAGGCTTCTATAGGTGGCAACACCCACGAGAACATGCAGGCAATGGGCATGCCAGAATATGGACGTTCGGGTGATATGACTCAACATGGCATGCAGATGGGCTATCAGTCTTGCAGTAACCCTGTGAGGAGGTACAGGAACTGTATGGAAATAGCTGATCATCATGGCCTAGATCCGACAGAGATGATGTCCAACCCTGGTATGGCGGGGGTAAGAGGTATGCACCATAATCTCAATAGTCCCCATGCAGATATTTGCAGTACTAACATAGGCCCACAGCAAGCACAACAACAGCAACAACAACAGCAACAACCCCAACAGCAGCAGCAAGGATACAGTCCCAAACAATCTAGCCCACCTGGAAGACCTGGCATGGGGCAGCCAGTGCCGAGTATCAGTCCACAAATGAATTCCCTCAATAGTCCACAGCTGGGAAAAATGAATAGTCCACACCAGATCAATAATCTGCAGAGTCCACAAGTCTGCAGCCCTGCAATGGGTGCGCCCATGTGCAGTCCAGCAATGAACAACAACAATCCACTCTGCAGCCCAGGTCTAATCAACACCCAGGTGTGCAGCCCAGTCATGAACGTGTCAGCATGTAGTCCTGCTCTGAACAATAACAACCAGGTTTGCAGCCCAGTGTACACCCAAACGTGCAGTCCTGCTAGAAGCAGCGGTCCAGCCTGCAGCCCTGCCATGACTTATCCGCCAGTCACAAGTCCAGTGATTAGCTCAGCAACATCATGCAGTCCGCAGATGCATAATGCACCTGTGTGCAGCCCTCAGATGCGCAGTCCACAGGTTTGTTCTCCAATGGGACAACCTGGAGCTGGATGTGTCATGAAGCCTCCGCTTGGGTCGCCCACTGGACACAACGGTAACAATTCCAATAATAATGTCATGTTTGGACCAGGAGGCCAGCAGACACAGAACAAGAGAGGTTCCACAAGCAGCTTAGCGAAACTTCAGCAGCTGACCAATGATATTTTGCCAAACAATCCACTTACAGTCCCGAGATCACCGAAGCCTACCGCTAATCTGACTCCTCCGCAGAACCCTACACCACCTCCAGTGCAGACACCCCCAATACAGAACACTCAAGTGCATATGCCAAGGAATGTCACTCCACCTGTCTCTCAGGCTCATAGACAGACTCCTCAACGTAGAGTGTCTATGGCCGCAGTGGACCATGTACAGCAGCAGCAGCAGCAGCAACAACAGCAACAACAGCAGCAACAGCAACATTCTGGCCTAGTTAAGCCAGGAGCTGTCCAACAGCCAGTGGTTGATCACAGATTACCACAACAGGGAGCAGAGCACATTACCCATCATGGAGCTGAAATTATGACCCAACATCGGCCTGATATGCAGCAACAGCATGGCATGGACACCATGCATGGTGCAGTTGGGATGCAGCATCAAGTAGTGCAACAACAGCAGCAGCAGCAGCAACAACATCAGCAACAACAACAGCAGCAGCAGCAGCAACAACAGCAACAGCAGCAACATAGGCAAGAAATGATGCAACAGCAAAGGCAGAATGTACACTCACAACAGAGGCAAGATGTGATGACACCTCACAGACATCGCCATGACTCCATGACGTCTCAACTGCAGGACACCAATATGTCAAGTCATATGCAGCAGGAGCCTAGTATGCTACAGCATCATCAGGATAACATGACCAATAACATGAGGCCAGAGATGATGAACCCTCACATGCACAACCCCATGATGGCTCACAGACCAGAGAGTGTAGCGGCACACATACCTGATGCTAGAAGAGACACTTCAACACCGCATGGGACCGATGCAATGGCACAGCACATGCAGGTGCAGGAAATCAGAAGGGAAACAGCTACACCCCATCGCCAGGACCCCATGGCTCATAATATGCAGGAAGCGATGACTGCTCATCGTCAGGAGAATATGACACCACACCTGCAGGACCCAATGGCTGTCCAGAGATTAGACACGGCCACTCCTCATCGGGAAGATGCCATCACACCTCATATCATGGACAACATGGCATCTCAAAGGCATGATGCTATGACAAGGCAGGCTCCCATGACACCACATCTCCAGGAGACCGTCGCACAACCAAGGCAAGACACTAGAACACCTCACCGTCAGGGTACCTTCCCTCAGCAGCGCCAAGAAACTATGACCCCTCGCAGGCAAGAACCAGCATCTGGAACAAGACATGAAGCAATGGTCCAGCACATCCAGAGTGGAACACCATCGTTGAGGCAGGAACGACGTGCAATGCAACATCAGCAACGTGCGGCTGCAGCAGCAGCAGCAGCAGCTGCGGCGGCCGAGCAACTACATCAACCACAGATGCCACAGCAGCAGACACATCCCAATCAGATGAATCCAGCTCTCTCCCTCCAGCAGCAGCAGCAACAACAACAACAGCAGCAGCAGCAACAGCAACAACATTTTGGGCAACATCTTCCACATCACCTTCAGCAGCAGATGGGTAGTGCCCAGACACCATCTGCAGCTGCAGCCGCAGCAGCAATGCACAGTATGCATCCTACAAACTACAAACCCTACGGTCATTTCCAAGGACACCCGACCCACAACCCAACTAGTCCTCACCCAAACATGATGCCAACCGTCCAGCCGCACTGCAATGCCACGCGTCCTTACAATTACCTAGGCCAGTACCAGGCGTCTCCTCGACACCCTACCACACCCATGAATGGCTACATGCAGGCCAGGATGATGTCCAACAGCTACCATGCCAGTGGTACCCCAGGCTTCATGGAGCAACAGAGCATGCAGATGCAGATGGAGATGGCCATGGCAGCCCGCCAGCAACACAACCAGCCGGGAATGTACCCAAACTACCATCGCTTTATGAAACCGTCCATGGGAGGGCAGTCTATGATGAGAAGGTGATACCCAGCTAGTCTCAGAGTAACCCTCCTCAGATATAAAAACCCACATAATCTAGCCATATTGGGTGGTATGCTCGAAAGCGGACTAACTTAAGTCCATGGTTTATTCCACCGACTAAGTACGGAATGCCACGTGTCCATATGAATATGTTTTTGAATAATTTAATATCTGTCACTAAATTAAAATAAAATGTAATAACAAAATGAATAAACAACAATATAACTGTTATATAATTATGTTATCATGGTAATTTAGGGGCATATTAAATCATTCCAAAATATATTCATATGGACACTTAGCATTCCATACTTAGTCGGTGGATATTAAACCATGGACTAAAGTTAGTCCGCTTTCGAGAATACCACACATTGTGTTCTCATGTCACACACACTCGTAATCTAATTTTACAATGATGTGTAGATTACAAGAGACCAAATGTAAAAGATCACCAGGTCATGATTGTGTTAAAATTCCTAGAAAATATCTTGTTAATGTGATAACTTAACAAAAATTGAACCAATGCCGACCAAACTGGGCTCAAGTCCATGTACATGTATGAATGAGCACAACAAGATTAGAGTTTAGGTTTGTGAGGTCAGATGCCAAAGGTCACATGAACATACATATAGGCACATTAGAGATGCAGTCTTATTCATCTTGGTTTTTCTTTGCTCTTTTCATCTTTTTACATTTCAGCATCCCTATACAGATAATGCATAAGGTCATCCTTAGAGTTTTGTTTGTGATACTGCATTTTGGGACAAACTGTCGAAAAGTATTTCTTTTCATTGGGAAGTAAATTGGTTGTTTAGGACCAGCAAAATAGCATAAATTGAGTCTGAAGCATTGCGGGAATCTTATATATCTGTGTGCAGTGGTTTTCACTGGTTTTAATTCAAACATCAATATCAATATCAATTAGTGCGTTATCATTTTAATGATTCCAAAATCTCACGTTATGCCTACACAATTTGGCCTAAACAATTACTCCTACATACTGGATAATCATTGTTTCTTGATGACATTTTCCAATCGCTTCTGGGCAGTTTCTTTTGTACATGCCCAGCAGTTAAATGACCAGCACTCGTCTTTATCTGTAGTGGTATCAAAAGTTTAGTCGCTCTGTTTAGATTATCTCAGGTATTCAACAAGATGACTGTAATCTTTTGTAATTTCTGTAGATTAGTGACAATCAACATAAGTGTTTATGAATCTATATTTTATTTGCACACAGGATGCTGGTGAGAGCAGTATCTCTCATGTATTTTTTGTGACTGTAGGTATGTTTAATTCATTTGAATTAGTATTTAAAATGTTTTATGTGTAAGGGCCATCAGCCAAACTGCAAATGCACTCTCCATTTATTTCCAAATTAAAGTTACAAGAATTAAATATCACAATGGGTTTGTCTGCCAGTTAACTTAGGTGCAAATGAGCTCATTTTCATTCTCTGTAGAGCCAGTAATCCCTTCTTTTATATTTTTTTTAAATACAGATAAAGCAGTACTTATTTTCATTCAAAGCCATATACAGGTGTACTGCAAAACCGGGAAATTAGTACGATCATATTTTTAATCAATGCTTGAATATTAGATGATGAACCTGTCCATATATATCTACAGTTAAACCCAAGTTCTTTTCCTTTCTACATGTGTAGCATATTTTTTTCTAATAATAATTAACACTTTGAAAGGCCACAGAGGTAAATCAGAACAACTTTCTGGTAGTAAATTTGAAGCAACGACTTGTCTTTTTACTTGATTATATATGTACTTCTTGTTTCGTTTTTTATCCTTGCCAAGCACAATCTTTTAGTGATTTATTGTTCATTAATTTCAGACTTTTAGTCAACTTCGATGAGCACAGCTGCTTATAACCTTTCAATGAATGATGTCAATTTTCCTAATATTGCTTAGCTCTTTAACCATCTTTTCTTTAAACAACTCTAGCTAAAGGTCAGTCAATCTAAATTTAGGAATTCATTATTGATATCGATTAAAGAGATAAATAGTTTGTCAACTTAGAGTTAGAATTACGAGTCTGCATACTATTTGAAGAAGCAAAAAGGACAGGTGAATGAATTGATGATTATTCTGATTTTATAGTTGTCACATTTTTGCTTTTATTCCTTTGTCAAGTTTTTATTTAATGATATGCAGGATGTACTTCCTGTTTCAAAAGGAAATGTAAGATTTGTTTATTTTTTTGCCCATTTATTATGTGGCATAAAGAAATATATATATAAATATATATATCTATTGAATTGTATAAATTGAAGTTGTGTGGTTGTATGTATGGCTTTTAGTTTATTTCTTGTGAAAAATTCAATGATTTAGGTGAGGCATTACTGTACATAGGATGTGTTTGACTTGATGACTAAACAAAAGATTGGGAATGCTTTTGAGATATATATATATGTAGGTTCGTATTTATGACTTTGTGTTTTGATATAAACCAATGTAGAAATAATGGAAATGTATTTTTTGACTAATGATTGGGCAGTGAAACCGGTTCAGTGTAAATTTAACCATGTATATAATGTATAAAATGGAGAATAGACTATATACAACAGACAGGCTGTGTTGCACATTATCAAGTATTAGGGAAGTTTAATGTTTGAAGTGTCGATCATTACATTGTAAGAAAAAAAAAACTTTTTGTTTTCTCTATCTCATTTGAAATAATTTGAAACCAGTGCAAAGCAATGGTGTATTCTGTATTTATGACATTTAGGACTATTTTTGGATATGATATTCATGTATATTGATGTGTTTCCTTTAAAATCCTGTACCTGTTTGTTGATTCACGTTCAACCACAACCAAACTGTACTATATGCGTGTAGATCATCCCTCCAACCAGACTTTAAAGGCAGAGCTCACTATAAGTCGTGGAAAGAGAGAGAAATGTATGAGTTGTTACCTGTGAAAAAAGGTGTATTTTACTAGCGCATTATTCACGCTTGGTGTACAACTTGATATTTTTAGAAGTTCATGTCACACTTGTTTTGTTTTTTTCCCCTCCTTTTTTCTTCACCTCTCGTTTTTTTTCTAGCAAGAAAGTGTGCAAATGATTATAACCATACATTCTTTAGCTGGAGCGACTGATGTGTACAGATTGTTTTATGTAAACTTGTATATAGAAAAAAGAAATAAATTAAGATGTTGAGCTAATTTTCTTTCCTCCATACTCATACAGACTCCAGTTGTTCATTTGTTATGTATGTACTGCTTTTATACAAATAACTCACCCACACTGTTGGTCAAGTGTCAAAAATTAATCAAGGAATTGTCTCTTTATGGTTGGGGGGGGGGGGGGGGGTTGAATGTATGTGCTATCAAAACAGAAGTTGCTATACTATACGTTCAGTCACGGATCTATAAAAACAAAATAAAACAAAAATCATTTCTTGGGGGGGGGGGGGGTGGAAGGAGGTTAGTCAGTATATCTGATTACAGGGGTCAATCTAAAGAGATAGCCCAGTGAATGCATTGAAGAAGCATTCAACAAAATTTCCTTAAAAACAACAACTGTCCTTGACCAACACGCATCACCTTTCGCTCCTCTCTTAAACACTGCTCTTGATTTTGTGATCGTGGACAAATAGGAAAGGGAGAGAGATGGAGAGAGATGTACCACCTCTCCCCCGCACAAGGTGCGTAGGTGCAGAAAAGAGGATGCAGAGAATGTGGAGGAGAACAGTAGATCAGAAAGAGAGAGGAAAGGAAAGAAAAGGTACATGGGAGTGTTAGGGGTTGAGGGAAGAATAGTCGGAGAGGGACAAGGGGACAAAGAGAGAGATGAAAAAAAAGTACATCTTAAAGGAGAAGTCCACCCTGGTATTATGTTGGATTTGATAACACATGAGATAAACGAGTCAGAAAAAATTGGAGCGAAAACCGATTGAAAATTAGAAAGTTATGATTTTTTGGAAGGTCAACCAATCAAACACAAAGTGGCAACCCCGTAACGGATCTTGCGAGGTCCCCTCCCATTAAGAAAAACTTCAAAAATGTATATTTTTCCTTAAGGAAATGTTCGATCATATATTCACCCTAAATATGATTATTGCAATTATATTTTTAAAGACCTCCGTATGAAACAAATGTTTTCTTTAGTCAATAAATAAGTTTATTCAATTTTCTGTTCAGAGCGAATTTTCCCGCCTTTATTAAACCAACTTAAAGGGATAGTCCACCCCAGGATTTTCTTTAGCTGACGATATAGACCTAATAATACCATGAAGAATGATACAAGTCTCATTAAAATCCATGATCACATAACGAAGATATATCGACTTTTTTATCGAAAATCAGCCGCCCCCCAAATGCAAATGCGTTACATGGGCATGAAACGATCGCCAAAAAATAACCGATAGTATCGAAATTGTGACGTATGTTGCGAGCTGCCTTCTTATTTCGCAGACATTCACTTTCGCTTTCATTCATGATTCGTCGTGTCAGTGCGATAACAGTGTACCGCGAGCGAAAGTGAATGTCTGCGAAATAAGAAGGCAGCTCGCAACATACGTCACAATGCGATCGTTTCATGCCCATGTAACGCATTTGCATTTGGGGGGCGGCTGATTTTCGATAAAAAAGTCGATATATCTTCGTTATGTGATCATGGATTTTAATGAGACTTGTATCATTCTTCATGGTATTATTAGGTCTATATCGTCAGCTAAAAAAAATCCTGGGGTGGACTTTCCCTTTAATATCAGGGTGGACTTCCCCTTTGTGTCGAGAGGGAAAGTTAATCGGAGAGGATGGGTATTCGAGAGAGAGAGAGAGAGAGAAGAGGATAAGTGATAATGCAGAATGATAATAATTAAAAGGGAAAGAGTTTGTAACAGAAGATCAGGGGTGGCGGAGCGTTCCAAAGAGGGGGGGGGGAGCACCAACAAAAAAGAGCACTTTCTGGAAAAGGGGGCACCTATAAAGAGAAGCCTCAAAGCGAAAATTAACATATTGAATCTTTGGTAATTACCTCTACATTATTTTGTATGATTGTTTTACAGGGTCCAATATCATATTTAAAAAAAGGACACTTAGTAGAAAAGAAAAGAAAAGGAGCATGTGTCAAAGTCAAAGGGGTAATTATCAGAGATAAAAATGGGGCACTTCTCGCACCTAAAAAGAGGCACACACCAGAGATTTAAAAAGGCGCTTATATGAAAATGGAAAAGGGGCTTTTGTCTAAGGAAAAGGGACACCATCAGATTGTAATAGGGCCATTTATCAGAGGTAAAAAGGGGAATTTATGAAATGGAGGAAGTGGCTCCTATAAAAATGAAAAAGGAATCTCATTAAAAGGGAAAAAAATGCACTTTTTAGAAAGGAAAAGGGGCACGTATCAATGTAAAAAGGGAATTTGATCGGAAGTGAAAAGAGGCCCTTCTCGCACTTGAAAAGAGGCACACACCAAGAATCAGGCGTGGATCCAGGATTTCTTGGGGGGGGGGGGGGGGCAAATTTGAAATCATGCGAGCCAAATATTGGTCCGTAATGGTGATAGCAGTTGCGTAAAGTTCAATGTATATTGTGTATCCTACATGTAAATAATTATGTTTTCAATGTACAATGTTTTTCAATGTACTTTTTTTAAATGGACTTGAATAAAATCAAATTGAATTGAAAAAAAAGAAAAAAGTCATGAGCAAAAACGTTTGGTGGGGCAGAAAAAGAAATCCGCATCACCACCACTTTTACATGCAGGCCCCGCTGAACGTTTTTCAAAGTAGGTGGGGGGAGGCTAAAGAAGTTACGATCAGGTAGAGCGTAGCGTAATTTGGCGTGGGGTCTAGGGGCAAAGCCCCGACGGGGGGTTAAGGGGCGGAGCCCCCGGAAGCTCAGGGGGTATGGGTATTGAATTACGGTCAGATGAGCATATATTGATACCTTATTTGTGACACTGGCAGGACACTAATTGGCGTGGGGTCCGGGAGCTCGACCCCCCCCCCCCCCGAGCCCTGACATGAAGACCACCGAATAAGCACAGTTGTTGCCTGATTGTAAATTTGGGAATTTGTCATCTTCCAACAAGCGCATAAAAAAGGTATAATTTACTAACAAGTTAGGAAAAATCCCGGAAAATTATGTAATTTCAGCAACATTTGTAAATCACTGGTATCGAATTAGAAATAAACCACGTTTGAATTTCATTTGCCCCCCCCCCCCATCAGTACGCCAGCCGGTGACCAGTGGCGTATATGGCGCTTGGTCTCGTTGGGAGGGGGGGGGGGGGGGGGGCAGAGAGGCATAAAAGCATATCCGTTGCCTGTCATATCGAAACATAACGCCCACATCTTGTTCAGAACGTGGGAAGGGAAGGGCTTTCACCAGGCTTTCATTTCCGCCGGAAGAACATCCAGAGATTGTTAAGTTCATACAGAGCATAATGGCTAAAGTTGCTAATTAAATTCCGAAAGAAAACTTTATATTTACACCTATGCTGTCATCAAATATGTTTTTCCTTTTAACACAATAATTGTTTTGCCAGTACTCAATTCAGGCTGACTAAATATCAGTGGCGAACTTCGTTATTTTCAACAACTTTTTCATATATGCAGATTCGCAAAAATGGCAAAAATTACTAATTTTGTTGGCTTCTGTTTTTAAAACGGTAATAGATGTATGAATTTTCTTTTCTGTATTTTTTACCACAAAGATGATATTTTAGTATCTGATAATTTAATTTATTATTTGTGTCCGAGAAAGTGATGAATTAAGTTGTCAACTTTGTCGAATTTTGCCATTTTTGCCAATTTGACCATAATTATCTGGCAGGTTTTTTGTAATGTTGCGATTTCAAAGAAATGGTATAAAATCACAACGCATTGACCGATTTCAATTCTGTTTTTTTGTTTTTTGAAGATTTCTTAAGGCTTGATCATTTGCAATCATCAAATAACATGTGTTTGTTGTACTTATTTTTGGTGCGCTATACCTACTATAAAGTTTCTGTCTTTCTCTATTCATCTCTCTCTCTCTCTCTCTCTCTCTCTCTCTCTCTCACTCTCTCTTCCCTCTCTCTCTCTCTCTCTCTCTCGGTATCCCTTTCTCTTACGCTGTATACCTCTCTCTTTCTCCTATAAACATCTGAATTGTACCAAAGTCTAAATTACGTACAGTTCCGGCCAAGAGTATTTGTTATCGCCACAATAACCATGAAATAAATTCAGTCATTCGTTTTTTATAATCTTTAAAATATGCTGCTCTTGAGATTTGAATTGGGTTATGCTTGTCGTAATAACAAAGGGATACATATTTCACAGATGTCGATATTATATGAGACGGTTGAATATATCAGCCACAGCTATCTCGTGTCAATCATCAATATCGTGTGCAAACAACACAATACTGTACATGTAATTATAGGATAGGGTTTACAGCGTATACATACTTATTTATAATTGAAGCAAAGGAAAGGTAAGAGGAAAATACAAAATACGAACTTTGAGAGGTGTTAAACGTACTTTACAAAACTTTATACACAACAGTATAGAGACCATGCAGGGCCACTTCTTAAAAAGAGTTTCGATCGATCCGAATCAATCGCAAGTTTGCAGTCTCGTATCTCTTATGTACATAGTTGCAATTGATACCAATCGGAAATAACTTGCGATCAATCGCAACTCTTTCTAAGACGGGCCTCGG